>JAVTVY010037979.1:0-171796 GCA_036873755.1 Hanleya hanleyi | reverse complement strand
GAACTGCCAGAGACCACTTCTTGTAGTGAAGGCCGACTTTTGTCTTGCATCATCATCTAATTCTACTTGCCAGTAACCACTTGCAAGATCCAGAGTGGTGAACCATTTTGCACCATGTAAGGAATTGAGTGAATCATCGATTCGGGGGAGAGGATAGGCATCTTTTATTGTCACCTGGTTCAATCTTCTCTAGTCCACACAGAATCTTATGCTACCGTCCTTCTTGGTTACCAAGACGATGGGTGACGCCCAAGGACTGGATGACCTTTCTATAATGTTCCGCTGTAACATATCCTTAACCTGTTGATCAGCCTCCTCTTGTTTGTGTATTGGCAACCGTCTTGGTGGTTGTCTCAATGGTGGTGCATTCCCAGTATTAATCGTATGCTTGACACCTTTGGCTTGCCCTAAATCCGCATCCGACTCGGCAAATATGTCAACGTACTCCAGCAATAGAGCCTTTACCTTACATTTATCCCCTGGAACCATTCCCTCTGTACACCGGTTATACAGTGGTTCCAGATGCTTCGGTAAATCAAATAGTGGTAATCCGTCACCACTGTCATCATCAGATGACATCTCTACCCTAGTTTCATCACCTAGGGCGTCATCCACAAAAACACAAGTGGATGTCACTGGGCTTGCTATTGCTACAGTAGTACCTTTGTGAATAACTTGAGGTTCTTCCCCCAGGTTCATCACCTGCAATGGGAAGAATTCTTCTTCGCTATCCACAAGCGTTCTCCCGAACAGTAACTTATCATCAGGTAATGTCCCTAGCAAGGGTTCACAGAGTGTCCATTTTCCTATGGTTCCTCTGTTGTCTTGCTCAGGTGCATTTGGAATAATCATCTGCTGACCAGGTGGAATTGATACCGTTTGATTAATGATCAACCAGCAATGTCCCGACTCAACAAAACCTCCCTGTTCCGTGCACAGAATCTGATAACCATCACATGTCATACTTCTACTTTTCAGATGAATCTCACAGTTGAACCTCGTCAAAAAGTCCATTCCCAAAATACCATCGTTGCGAATGTCAGCGATGATGACATCCATTGGTGTTGAATGGGGCAGTATTCCCATGTCCAACCTGCATGAACCAATGATATTCAGTGGTGTATGATCTGCAGCAAGAAGTCTCAGAAAGGTTGGTTTGATAACTGGTCGAACTTCCAGTGGTATTCTGGAAAAGAAATCAGTTGCTAAAATGGTAACGGAAGCCCCAGTGTCAATCAAGAATGAAATATCAAAGTTCCCAATTCGACCAGGAATGTACAGACAACCTTCTGGGTTCTCGACCCCTACCTCCAGTACGGGACATTTGTCACCGCTCTCGACTGGTATATTTTGGTAAGTTGCAGGACACCGACCGGCATCTTGCTTGCGAAATGTAATAATTGGGGTGTCCCTCTGTGAGTTCTCTATTTGCCTAGGTCGAGGCATCGGTAAATTTACAACCGATCCTTGCCTCGGCAGACCGGTTGTGGTTCGTTTTCCGCCTGATGATGTGTCTGCTCACTACGATAACCTCTGTTGCGGCATTCATTGCTGTAGGGTCCCATTCTATGGCAGTTGTAGCATTCAACATTGGATAATGCACGTCTTCGCTGTTGACGAAAATCTCCTCTACCTTGAGCTTCATTCCTTGTCAGCTGTTTGGGCTGTTCTTCCATCTTTTTCACTCGTTCTTCCAGGTTGATTACAGTAGGATCTTTAACCACTTCTCGTACAAACTTCCTTGAAGCATTTCCACTGCGCTGCGCTTCCATCTTCTTGTACCCCTCATATTCTAATGCCAGGGTGACAGCCATTTGAAGGTTCTCCGGTTTGCCTCGGTACACTTGCATCCGCATTTCTGCATCTTCAATCGCATCGATGAAATGTATCTTTGCCAGACGATCTTGCTGATCGGATGACACATCAGGATATGCCAGTATGGCTAGCTTACGAATAGCCTGCCCCAGTTCCCTCAAAGTTTCTTTATTTCCACGTCGTCGACTTCGGATTTCAGCAAGATATAGTTCAGCTTGACCTGTGGGTCCAAAACGAGAATTCAAAACATCCACCAATCGATCAAAGTCTCGTTGTTCACACTCATTAAGGGTGCAGATTAACTGTCTTGCAGCGCCTTTCAGATGAGTAAACAGATAGTCCGCTTTCTCCTGTCGGCTCCATCTGTTTATTCTGGCAATGGTGTTAAATATCTGGAGATACTCCTTCCACGGGGTGTCACCTCCGAACATTTCGGGTTTCAGGTGTCGACGTTGCACGTGAGACCCGTCCCCGTAACCGGCCTCACGTGGAGACGATCTCGGAGACTCCTCACACTGAAGTGGAGCCCTAAAGGTAACTTCGTCATCACTCTCATCATGTCCCGTTGTATCATCTTCTGGATCCATCTTTAACTTGTCCCGTTATATACGTTTATGTGCCAAACTGTTCAACAGATTTCTAATCACAACTTCACACTGTCCAGAATGCAGCTTTCCCAGAATGCAACAACCCCACCGCTGCCACCAATTGTAGCGGTTTCTTAAGGGCTAAGTCCCCCTATTGATAAAATCGGTATAACCACTAGTGTTCTTGAATGCTGCCACCACCTATTTTTCACATCAAATAGGAAAGTAACTGGATTTCTTGTATCCTTATCTTGACTTCTTCTCCGGAGACGCCGCTACCAACTGGATTCGGATTCTAACCTTTGTCCTTAATATCTTTCACCTGCTGCTTCGCTTTCGTTGTATCAAAATTCTGCCTTCCAGCTTAATTCATTTAGGATGACACACTTTTGTAACCATTCTATACTAATATTGTTTTGTAACCTTCAGGGTAACATAGTTTCCATCTATTGAACAGTATCACAATAACCAACGTCAAGTCCAATTTTGCAGTTCAACAAATAGAGAATCTCAGTTTATTATTTAATCAATAGAATATATACAGTTCATCTGAAGATTAAATTCCATTCGATGTCATCCGTTGTGAAAGTTAATTTTTATCAACAAATATTCCTGAATTAATTTAACGGTAAATAATTTTCTCACTCTGGACTTCCCTTGGTGACACTTGGTAAGTATGGAGAAATATGGCGAAAATGGTCTGGAAACCTTAATGTCCCTAATTGGTAACCATTTCAATGGTGACAGTTCTGTAAACAGGTAAATGATGACGGAAATTCTGAAGAAATGCTCAAAATGTCAAAATTACAATGTAATCAGGTGCCTGGTTACTTTACTGTAATTAATTATCCAAAGTCTGAGGTTAATTTGGCTTGAAATAGGAGTACAGCTGTTGTAATCCTCTATGATGACAAATGCTGACGGATGGTGACAAATGGTGACATGTAACCATATGGTGACATGAGGGTTACAAATAATTTCTTGTAATCTTTAGTCCAAATATTTACTTCTATCTGTATTATGATTCTCCATGTTATTTGACTGGCAGGCAGCACTTCTGTGTTGTACCCCGAAGAGACTCCGAGATCGTCTTGCCTATATATACGGTCGAGCTTTCTTTTATAGGTTGTTGGTCGCTAACCATGACGTAAGTTGCTATGGCCTGAAAGCCAGCGTGAATAATAACGAACGTTTTGATTGGCCGAAATAATAAAATTACGTCACATAACTTTCAAAAGGCGGCGGACATGCAATGAGTGCAGTCGACAACTTTGATAGAAAAACATGTGTTTTCAGACGGCCAGAATGTGATAAATTTTGGAAAATCATATGCCAAGCTATATATGGTTTTGAAGCCCGTAACCTGAACTTGATTACTGTGACAATAACTATTGACAAGAACGCTTCCAAACGGAGGATGGATCAAATCTCTTGCACCGAAAATCACGCTTGCACGGAAAAGTACAAGACGAGAACATGTGAACTTTTCATCTCGCTGTCTGCATCATTGACAAGGAACTTACGGGAAAATTTCTCAAAACAAGCCATAATTCTTACGTCAAGGTAAGCCAAGTATCTATAATTTCATATCATATCAATAATCAGTGCCAAAAATATCTCTAACCATGGCCAAATACAATTTTTCCTGAAGTTTCAGACTCGGCGTTCGTTATCAAAACAAATGGCGAAGGCACAGAATTGTTGTCTGTTGACAATCTCAAGAGTCGGCCAATTATTGAAAAATTCATAACTCGTAAAATACTTGGTCTAAAATCTTGACACGTCAAGACAAGATCATCCAGTAGTCTAAGTTTCATGTCCTAAAAGGATATTGCCTGATATAAATTACAACAGTTTTAATTTTGCATTTATTTATCGCTAAAAATGACTCTGACACGCATCTTTCCATGCTAACATGTACCGCGAAGTGCTGCAAAATCCGTGTCAACTTCAAAAATCTATATCTCCGAAAATACTGAACCAAAATTGTTGCTAGTTCAGGACAATGTTCCCTAACATGTGTACTTCCTACTTCTAGCGGGAATTTTCGTTATAAATTTTATAAATCAGTTAAACTTACAATTTAGTTCGGTGGGGGTCCAAAGAGTTGCTGATTCCATTGCGTTCGACGTAGCGCGTGCAGTAGTCGGCAAAACAACCCGAGATCAAAGAAGAGTGCTAAAAATAGATGGGGGTCTGGAAGAGGGGATTTGTTTACAATTATCTTTCAACTGTATTACTATTTGTCGAGAAAGTCCTAATATGTATATTATTTGGTCATAAGCCAAATATTGCAATATGACTAGATTTGTTTCTATAGTAATCATCTCAATTTCATAAGATAGAAATGAATAAAACACTGTCAACATTTTTGAAGTTATATTTAGGTGAAAATGTGTGATGTACGCGCTAGCTGGACATTTGAGAACAGTTGTATGTGAAGTTATATCAAATAATGGTTATTCTTCTGCAATCATCGGAAATAAGCCACCCCTCAAATTGATGAGGCTTGATCTCCGGTATTTATTTCATTTTCATGATGTGTATTACTAAAGAGTAGGATATATCATATTTAAAGAAATGAGAATTCTATGTGAGAAAGATAGATAATCAGTCTCTTACCTTAATCTTTCCTTTTTCAACATCCCCTTTCCAATAAAATGGACGGAATTTGATACTTACATTTGAAGTTAAGATGGTCACACCCAAAGGAACAAACATCCCGGGTATACTGGCGACGGTCATGTAAGCACCAACAATAACACTAGCATACCTGCAGATATATGAACGGATGTGCAAACAGGACACGATAGTTGAAGTTGTAAACAATACTAGGACAGAAATGTGGCAAATTAGCAATTAGCTTTTGCAAGACCCGTTAATCGGGAATATCGTACTACATAGTATGATGAACGAGTAATATTCCGTATTCGGAACACAAATCACCAAGGCTCTATGCAGCCAGTATGAGCCTGTGTCAAATGGCTGTGAACAAAATGTTCAAGCAAAGAGCTCAAGGCAAAAGTAGTTGTCTGAATTTTATTAAACCTCCTCCGTATTTGCCCGTGCCAAATAATAACAAGTTTATTGGTTTAATGTTATATGAAATGTGATAAGAATGAACCATATTAAGAGATTATAGTGTGGAAGCTAATCTCCTAGCATAGATGGCAGGAGAAAAATATCTCGGATTGATGATTTCGGTCTTACTCGATGTCCTTGACGACTGTTCATCTTTCACAATCAAGCCTGTGATATTATATGACAACTGTTTGACTTTTGTAACATCTGATTCTGACACATACCTGGGTGCGATATCAGTGATATTTACTCGTAATGTTATCATGCCCATTGCTCTAATGGTAGACCATAGGATTAGTATAACAACGGCTAATTCTTTGAAACTTTCATCCAGGAATGACAACCCAAAGACACAGACAGCTGGTATAAAAGACCCTGCAAGTGACAAAAATAAATAAAAATAATTTCAATTCAAGAAAACACGAACTGTATTAGACAGGCAACACAGTCGCTCTCTGTAATATTGAACTTTGAGAATATACCCTCACAATTAACAAAGTTAATTTTCAACAAAGTTGCAGAGATTGCATCAAGTTATTGGTATGGAAAATCCCCCCATAAAGAAGAGAAACTCAAACGAACAATCACAATTAAGGCCGTTTTAAATTTCTCCCAAGAACAACAATTTATCTTGAATAGCTTATTCCCATATTCGAGAACGGTATTACCGTCCTTGAATATGGGAATAAACTATTTGTTTTTTTAAAACATGCTGATGAAAACTATCCACCGATTTTCCCAAAGGTCTCCTGTGATTGTACACATGGTGGAGAATGAAGCACTTGGTCGTTATCATATCTCGGTATTTCTTCTGAATGCAAAATTGTGTTCTATGAATACGCCTTCGTTTGGGCCATTATTTTTTCTATCTGGCGGTCACATAGTTCAACAATTTCCACCAGATGACTTGATGGGGCTATTACATCATCATCCTGAAATATTTGTATCGAATACCGCTCAAGTCGGTGCTAGGGTCTGTGGTCATGTTTGTATGTAATACCGCTCAAGTCGGTGCTAGGGTCTGTGGTCATGTTTGTATGTAATACCGCTCAAGTCGGTGCTAGGGTCTGTGGTCATGTTTGTATGTAATACCGCTCAAGTCAGTGCTAGGGTCTGGTCATGTTTGTATGTAATACGCTCAAGTCGGTGCTAGGGTCTGTGGTCATGTTTGTATGTAATACCGCTCAAGTCGGTGCTAGGGTCTGTGGTCATGTTTGTATGTAATACCGCTCAAGTCGGTGCTAGGGTCTGTGGTCATGTTTGTATGTAATACCGCTCAAGTCAGTGCTAGGGTCTGTGGTCATGTTTGTATGTAATACCGCTCAAGTCCGGTGCTAGGGTCTGTGGTCATGTTTGTATGTAATACCGCTCAAGTCGGTGCTAGGGTCTGTGGTCATGTTTGTATGTAATACCGCTCAAGTCAGTGCTAGGATCTGTGGTCATGTTTGTATGTATTACCGCTCAAGTCGGTGCTAGGGTCTGTGGTCATGTTTGTATGTAATACCGCTCAAGTCGGTGCTAGGGTCTGTGGTCATGTTTGTATGTAATACCGCTCAAGTCGGTGCTAGGATCTGTGGTCATGTTTGTATGTAATACCGCTCAAGTCGGTGCTAGGGTCTGTGGTCATGTTTGTATGTAATACCGCTCAAGTCGGTGCTAGGGTCTGTGGTCATGTTTGTATGTAATACCGCTCAAGTCGGTGCTAGGGTCTGTGGTCATGTTTGTATGTAATACCGCTCAAGTCGGTGCTAGGGTCTGTGGTCATGTTTGTATGTAATACCGCTCAAGTCGGTGCTAGGGTCTGTGGTCATGTTTGTATGTAATACCGCTCAAGTCGGTGCTAGGATCTGTGGTCATGTTTGTATGTAATACCGCTCAAGTCGGTGCTAGGGTCTGTGGTCATGTTTGTATGTAATACCGCTCAAGTCGGTGCTAGGGTCTGTGGTCATGTTTGTATGTAATACCGCTCAAGTCGGTGCTAGGGTCTGTGGTCATGTTTGTATGTAATACCGCTCAAGTCGGTGCTAGGGTCTGTGGTCATGCCATTCAAGATGTCCACATGAACAGCTACAATAACAGCGTGGCTGGGAAACAAATCATCACAGGATCACTTTTGGTTCTTGTAAAGTTTTTAGATATATGCTTGCAGTATACTTGCTAATACTGTTATATGGAAATGGAATAGGTCTTTGGATTATGGACGCGGATATTCTCTAATGGACGACGGCTGGATTATGAATGACGGACTAGACGCTTGTAATTGGTCTGTGGGGTCAAGATTTCTTGTCACTACCCCTGCAATATAGCATGACGGGTAATCACCGAAACTGTATTCACTCAAAACGCTTTCACATATCCCAGATGTTCATCAGTGAGTTATGGAATACACAAGCGAGCCAAACATATATAGCCGTAAATCACAACGAATTACAACTCCCACGAAGAAATTGGGAGCCGTATGTGAAAAGTACAAAGATGAATAATAACAGACTGACATCTGTCAATTATACATATAAAATAATTGAATGGAACAGAAGTAAGTCGGATTAACAGCAAGTGCCAAGACGTTCGACTAGCAAGAGAACTATAGTACAATGGAATAATTATACTGCCTATTGTTAACATGGCCAGCTAAACGGCGTTATGCCAAACCAATGACTCTATCAAGTTGAAACATCCTTTTGGTAAATGTTGTTATATATTCTGTAACCCCTCACAACTTACGGCTATATATGTTTTGCTCGCTTGTGTATTCCATAATTCACTGATGAACATGTGGAAGATGTGAAAGCGCTTTGAGTGAATACAGTTTCGGTGATTACCCGTCATGCCATATTCGTATAGTGTTTTTTTCTTGAAATATTTTACCACACACATTTTATTTACTTAACTATCCAAGCATGTAAAGCAATATATATAAAGAATTGTCAACATTGTCTTTTTCCAGGTCGTTGACATCGACAAGTCTATTACTAGTACCTCGATACACTTACTAAGTGTTTAGACGATAACAAGCACAAACTGATGTATTTATATTTATGTATTTATGTTATTTTTCTCTGAGGAATTCGATAATATTAATCATAATCCTGTTGTACACAAGCTACATGTACATGCCTATAGTATTAGCGGTCAACATTTACAACCTTTAAAATCTCTGTTGTAGAAACTTTGTGTTATAATCAATTGTTTCAGGTCCTTTACCAAAGATGTAATATCAGATACCCATATATTATTGACTTTCCAGACGTTCTTCGCTCTGTCAACGCTGATCATTCGGAAGTGTTTAATGAACTAACAATAGTACAGGACTTTTACCTACTTCAGGGAGATATTTTACATGTAATCATGGCTTTACTTTGATATATCAGTCACAAGCCCCATCATTTTGGGGGAAAGTATTGATGGAATGAACGATGTTGGTATGTGTCTCACAACAAATCTGAATTTTAAACCAAACGTGGAGAATGTTTGCTCCAGTGTTTTTAGAATTTTAGGCTTGATCAAAAGATCTCGCAATGTTCTAACCTAGCTGAAAACTTGCATATATCACTAATGCGCTCCAAACTGGAAAATGCGCCTGTTGTTTGATCACCATACACCCATGATCTTGTATCTTGTCCCGAAAGAGTACAGAAAAGTTTTGTAAGATATATGTGTTTTTAATTTGGAGTTAATTATTACGAGATGAGTTACATTGGTGCATACAGGCATTTTAATTACAAACTGTAGAGAAGAGAAGGTCTTTAGCTCAACCTTTTTCACATTATATTATCTTCCGAATGCATTGTCTATTCATATTTGATTAAAAGTCAACATCTTTCCCGTGCCATCTAGACAGTTGAGACATAATCAGATATTCTTACCTGAATTCCTCACATTTCGGATTAATCTACTAAGGACTTTAGCATTATGTAATATGTTTTGAAATGATACCAATTCTGATGTTTTTAGCTCTAAACCAACCTTCAGCGTGTAAATTTTGAATTATCGTAATGTAAACAATATATTGAGATAAGTTTCTGCTTACAGTTTTATCTATAATTTATATTAAAGATATTCTGTTTACCAGGACGCTATTGTGTATTTCAAAATGGATGACTTCTGTGATAAGTGATGTCTTAAGTATGTATATTTAGCATAATACTTAATTTATGTTTATCAATGTATTGTTTCATGTTTATGATCCTGTATTGTCTGTACATATTATTTATTGGGATCTGTAATTGTGTGCATGCCCGTTGATCTTTGAAATAATCAAAAAAATAAGTAACTAAATAGAAATAATTTAACGTATGACCAAATTAAATGGATGGAACGTATATTATTGCTGATCCCGTTTCTGTAGCCATAAATGCTCTATTACAGTGAAGCGTGCCTGGTATATAAACTGGGCCAACTGTCCATACTCACCTCCGGCAAAAACGGATTTCCGTATTACAGAGAGAGAATATTTTCCTTGTTTCACTATGGAGTCCGAGCAAATCCCACAGACAAGCATTCCTATGAATCTTCCAATAGGCAGTAGAGAGGAGAGAAGTCCATTCTGTATAGATATAGCATCCAAGACTGTACAATATTTTTCTTCTAAAGAAGCGGATCGAAAATATCTAGTTTAATTCAGTTATTCAACAATGCGTTGTTAAATTAAATTATTCAACTTTATCATTAAGTACAGAGAAGTGCATATGTTCAATAATTTCAGTGAAATACAACAAGGGATTGCTTCCAGGTGATCTGTTATCTTAAAACACCACAAATCACCATCCACTTCAAACTCTGTGATAGATTTATGCCATGCTTAATGCGAATGGTAATTCGATCAGCAGTTTGAATCATGATATCGTCTGTATATCTATACCTCAAACGGAATATATTGAAGCATATTTCACGTGATCAACTAACCTCTTCCACTGAGAAAGCCAAAACGTCTCTCATATACATCGGAATGGTTACACTCAGTACAAGTTGACCGGAGATGCTGATAAACTGGCAAATGAGAATGGACAGAAGCGGAAGTGACGTCAGTACATCCCTCCATGGTGGCCTGCGCAACTAGAAAGTATCAATGGAAATAAACTGATTCAGATATAATGGATTTATGCCTGATATGCTAGAAAATGGAATTTCAGCAACCTGGAAATGTGTTCCTCAGCCTCTAATGGAGATCAGGCCTTGACATTACCCTTAAAATGAGAACCAGAAATATAGTCGAGTCCAGCACAGTCTTCGTCAAATAGTTGTTGCATGCGGACAGTTTGAAAACTTTGACAGACAGGAATATTTCTGGTCCCGTCAATATTGTTCGGACTGTACATGTTATTAAATATTTTGTTGATCCTTGATTAGCAATCTATACCTGCATCGGAACCCTTACAAAATGCTCGAACCTCTATCCCCCATATATGATTAATCTGTGCAATAATAATCGATTGTGAAGTTTTCTTGATGAGGGATTACGGTTATATTTTATTCAAACTATTGTTTGTGGGTTTATTGTGGACAACGAAGGTTCGTCTTCTTGTAGCATTCCTGCGTTGAATGTCACCGTTTGAAACAGCGGGAATACCCCTTGACGCTCTACACATACCACTGTAGGAGTGTTCCATCCAGCCAAAAACGAAAAAAGTCGGGAGTAAGGGTATCCAGGCTCTAAGGAACTGAATTTGATAAAATCCACTACCATTTGAGCCCTGTGTATTGATGTTTTATTGTTGTGGTCGCTTAAGTGTCTTTGGGAGTTGGGCGAATCCACAAAATGGTTTTGGCCGCAATAAATCCCACAAATGCATCGTAGTAGAGTTTTGTTGCGGAGTAAGTTTAGACTATCTATGGTAGCGCACAGGTAGATAATTTGGAAAATTTCTTGGGAAAACACAGTCATCACTACACATTCGCCAAGCAATATCAATCACCCATCATATTAGTGAATATTTCAGTAGTCGGTCATTGTTCAGCGATAGACCCTTTTAAAATAACAAAAAACAACAACATTTATTAGCACCAAGTAAGCATATAGTAATAAACATAAGCCAATTTCCTGCAAGAGAGAAGCGATCAACACTTTTCAATGATATGGTGTTTGTACCATGAAATCCGTATCATTCTTCAATGTTCCTAACCCACAAAGGTTTTCAGTTATTTATCTAGTCGCTATATTCCTTGAAGAAATAATTAAAAGCACGCCGTCAACCACAGTAAAAAAAAACAGTGGTCGCCTCTAAGATATTTTCTATGTTTAGTCCACGCAACCCGGGGCTAGGGGTCGTATGAACCCATGTACTTCAAGATTAAAGCGTGACTGAGATACATCATTCTTTAGATGACGACTTTACAACGAATATTATGGATTACGAAAACTGATCAGCCATACGGATTTGATATTTTTGGAACATCATGATGTCTTGTCGGCATCATTGAAAACTGCTGACCGCTTCTCTTTTGCAAGAAACAAGCCTATGTTTATATATACTATGACTGTCTTTTTGAATTTGGTGCTAATACTGTTATATGGAATATGGAATAGGTATTTGGATTATGGACGCGGATATTCTCTAATGGACGACGGTTGAATTATGAATGACGGACCAGACGCTTGTAACAATGAATATTTGAATATGAAGCGTTAATCATTGTCACTTTTACCACATAAAATTATTTATTAATTCGCCACGATGTTCATTGTATTTTAGTGGATTAGTTATAGGACACATACGTTGGAACACTACAGTTCCGACGCAGGTGGAGATTCAAGAAAGGTCTCAGAATTTAATATCCATAGATTCAGTTTATTTCACCAGGAATGCCGTTATATGTCCAAGTTTGAAAACGTTCCAAGTGTACGAATTATTTTGGCGAAGAGAATTATATGAATTGTACAGAGGTACTTTATATGCAGATTAACATTACCTTCCGTATGTAAGACGGTGAAATTCCTCTCAGTATGAAACGTTTTTCTTGTTCTGAGATTCTTGGATGTGTCTCCGGAGAATTGTGTATACACAGGATGAGCCATAGTATCCATAACAATACAGCGCCACCTGTAGGTCGATATAACAAATAAGACAGGGTTATTAATGGTTTCTTGTTTACTCGTGTTTACACTGCATTCGAATAATATTCAATTATATCATCTGTGTATCTGTATCACGCGTGATTTATCAGTAGCCGGTGTTACACGAAGGTAACACAATGGTAGAAATATTAAACAAATTATATGAAATGAAGAGTAATTTCTGAACTAGAATAATCGGTGCTTTGCACTTGCAGATTTCCCCTCGATCTATTGACATTATGATTAAAAGGAACTCTTAAACGTTCCGATTGATCAGATGGATCAGAAGAGTTAAATCCCCGTGAACAAAGAGATCAGATCAGATTGATCAGAGGTGCTAAAATCTCAGGAGCAATAAGATCTGACCATATTGATCATATGAGTTGAAGCCCCGTGAATAACGAAATCAGAATACTTACAACACATATAAGGGAAGTGAGAAGAGGTGCCGACATACTGACAGAGTCACATGACCTCACAGTATAGTCTTCTGGTTAACCTATTCTAAAGCACATACCAAGAATCTAACGATTCGTGATATGTGTTGTATCTCAGATACGCTTTTATTGTACCTGTTCATGTGGCAACTTGGATGACATGACCACACGGCCCCTAGAACCGGCATAAGCGGTATTAGATACAAATCTAGAGAGCTATACAAATCAGAGGTGCTGAATGAATCCCGGTTGTCGTTGAGACCAGAGCAGATTGATCAGAGGGGTTAAAGATCCGTGTACAGGGAGATCAGACCTAATTGACCAGAGGAGCTCAGATAGCGCCACAAACGATGAGTTCAGGCGTGATTGATCATAGAAGTTAAAGACGATTTCCTAAGGATAACCAAAACTTACCGAAGACATAGAAGACAAATGGCCATCCATTTAATATCGGTATGGTACAGAGTATTCCAGAAAAGCCGAAAGCAACTACCGAGCCAATATTCCCACCTTGGATGAAAAGATAACCAATTAATTTCTGCTAAATTCTAATAAAGTCGTACTATCCATATTCGTAGTTTGATAAAGACTTCCATTTCCAGTGTTTTTATGGAAAAATAAAATACTTAAGAACAAATGGATTAATTATATTAGAACAAAAATTCGGCAGTATTTGATGAAATATATATGACAGACATGAGATTAAGTTGACGTCTTCCTCTGTCGCTCCAATTTTACCAGTATTTTACAAAGTTTTAGCCGTTTTTACCCATGCTGAGCCAGCATCTGGAAATCGCGCATATTATACATGTAATAGCAGTATCTCAAAAACTTCCAACTATAAGCGGCAAGTTTTTATTTATAGCGTTCTATATAAATATCATTTACAGATTAGCATAACAATCGTGATCGACAGCAACAAAGCACCAAACTTGACACATCCATTACTTGAGGCATAGAGAACAATATTAGAAGGCGTGCCATATGCTTTGGGACCTGCGAAGCCCTCTGGTCCCTAAAAGAGCATTTTAGGGGAAGGAATAGTTAACTTTCAAGGTGCTTCATTATTTTCGTTATCCTTGAGGTTAGGATGCTGATACTTGCCACAGTATTTATTTGATTCTAGTGCTATTAGAAAATGTAACAAAAGATGGAGGCTTTGGTGACGTCACATTGACGAAACGTGTTAAACCTAGTCCATTTTGTCAACAGTAAGATGACCTAGCGTCTTTTCTGAAACTGGATGCTTAAATTAGTAAATAATTTACTAATTTGAGGTAAAATAGTATTGGGCAGTTTCCCGTGGAAAAAGCACTAATTTTGAGGGAATACGACAAAATACGAAAGGAAATAATTTTTCAGCTAAACTCTCATGTTATCTATTCTTGTCGTATAATCGACATGGGAGAATGCCGTGATCATTCTTATAAAGGTTATAGGTCCAGATATGATGTTCCATATGAGCTATCAGTAGTTTCCTTGGAATTAGGTGAAAGTGGGGGCTATATATCCTTCACAGTGCCGCGAGAAAAGTGCTTCTAGAGAAAATATATGATTCAATCACATACCACTCCAAATCTAAAATCAGAATAATCGCTATGATCATGTAAGTTTTACCTGGTCTGTACCTCAAATCCACCAGCATTTTACTGGACAACAAGCAGATATCGAACAGTTTACCATAAAATTATACCTGAAAAACGGAAGGAGGGTGCGGTCGGCGGAGGGGAGGGGGTCGTCGTTCTAATTGATCATGGGCTAAAATATTTCTAATCTAGATTGCATCTGGAATTTTCAAATGTTTACGAGTAAGTACCTGCAGAAGAGTAGGACAATAACTTGTTTTTGTCGCTTGAAGGGGTCCACCTGTTCAACAACTCTTGTACCGCTGGACTAAATGCTCCCTGTTTAAATGAAACAAAATTATTGACTAAGAGCGTCAGGTGCAACGTGCAACATGGAATATAATTGAATAAGGTTAGTCCACGCAGTGGTAAGCTTGAGCCAAGGAGCTGGACCAGAAATATCAGGTAATGATCTTCAGGTAATAACAACCACACCAACAACATTTTTCTAAAGGAAATTTTGAATAGCTTCAAATAAAATCCTATCAAGCTGATAATATTAATTTGTATAAAGAGACATTTGAAACAATGTCTGAACTTTATCGAATTTCGGTACACAAGAAAACCCTTTGAGATAACTTTTCTTCATTTTGGTTTGCAGTATGATATAATGAGCTCTCATGATCACCTGTTTGAAATAATTTCCAAGGTACTGTTTCATCTTTGATAGTCCCTAACTTTAGAAGTAACTCGCTATCTGAAATGACATCTTGTGCATCCAAAATTTAAAACATTCCAAAATGATTTCAACTGCCTTTTTTAAATTCAAAATGATATTTAGTTTCACTACACCGGGAACACCTAAATACAATTTCAGTTTGATATTTATTTGTAGATATTAAAAATTTCCCCTGTAAAAATGTAATTGTTATATCCTGACATGTTTCTGGTCCATCACTTTAATGAATTTTTTTAGTCGACCTCTTTCAAATCAATTTTATACGGTGTGAAAATGGTAAACTCCGAGGTACAGTTCGAATTCTTATAAGAAATACTAGAAATTATTTCAAGAAACAATTTTGCACGTACTAAAAAAAATGACAAGCTATTCCCATCATAAACAACTTTGAAACTGACTATCTCACGTATGTTGGCAGCTGATCCCTGGGATACAATATTTAGCCTACAGGTTCGTGTATATATTCTCCAAGAGACTGGATCAATGCACACATTCCCATTTCTAACACAGGTAATAATATAGTAACCGGAATTGAAGCTTTGTTATTCCAAACATTTGCCACCCTGATACATCATTGTCACCGGCGCAACCACGAGATCTAGCCGTTACATGTAGTCTTCAAACATCATTATGTCCAATCACCATTTTGCCATGTGGCACGTGAATGAAATTTAAGTTCTTATTTGGCACGCCTGCTTGTTGTCCCATAATTCTATAGTAGAATAAAAAAATGACATTTTCATTGGTCGTCAGAGTCGTGGCCGCGGAATACAAACAATTACCCGCAGCCAAAACGGTGTACCATTTGCGGCTCACGGTGAACGCGTCAGAAATACGCCTTCGTAGCACATAATAATTCAAACTTGTGTAAACATAACCCATTTTCTTCATTAAATATCTAACGTTCGGAGAAACCTGTTGGTTTATATTTAGTTTTATATAATTTTAGGTGAACAATAGAAGCAAATGACTTGCAAAGAACATAGGGAAGAACATAGTGCCCACCGGGAATGGGACATCAATTCAGAAGAACAGAAAATAATTGAACTTCATATATAAACACCCAGAATATATTTTAGGCATAGACCTGGGCACACAGAATGTTCCAAATGGAGAATGGTGCATGGTATATGTGATTCTGAATCGTGGCTGTTCCACATGTAGAGAGCAAAGGTTTTGTATACACTTGGGTTTTATTGCCTGACTGCTGTGTTGATTTAATATCAGACATCATAGGTTGGATTTGTCATGCTAGGTAATACATAATTGGTCACGGTGGTATTGGGAATAATCTGCTACAATAAACACAAAAGAAATATACAGATTAGAATGTATGCAGACTATCTGTTGGTGATAGCTTACTCAGACGTCAATTGTAACCGTACCTGTATATATGCATGAATGAACCGTTCAAAGGGTTAAAAAGGAACTTTATATCATACAAAAACCTGGCTGCAATTAATCACTGTGATATTTTTAAGCAATGCCTGGAAGTATCATCCGAAAGTGATCTGGGGTTCATGCAATTAGGTTGGTTCTTGTGGTTCGAATCCACCAAGGGCGCGTCTCCAAAAATCGTTCATTTTTTTCGTCGAGAATTTGTGATTTTTTATTGATATAAAAATTTCGAAGAAGAGAGCGAATCGAGTAGTTTAACCACAAAACAAAACAATGAGTCGAGACGTCGGCTTTCCTTTGCTTTTATTGGTCGGTTCTCTTTCGACAAAAAATACCCAGACGAAAAACTATATCGCGAATCAGTCGAGAAACCTTGGAAAATTGTTCTCAGTGGAGAAAACCGATTAAAACCCGAATTTAAACCGATTGAAAATAGTACTGCATTCGACTTCGCCTAGCATGGTATGTTACATTCGTGACAAGGGAAGCAGGTTACTTCGCAGAAAGTGATTCTGTTATTATAGATCGAAGTTGTGTGAAGCTATAATATATAAAGCCGACGACATTCACTGTTTGGTTTAAGGCATTCAAGACTCAGACCGGTAGTTTGGGCGTCCTGATTATCTTTGGCCTATATTCACTAATCTTGCGTAATAAAATAAAACTGCTAACGAAAATGTGATATTCAAAGGTCGGCTTCTACTTAAAACATAACGAACATGGTAGGTTATTATTTCATTTTTCATTGACCTCTCATGGCTTGGCGATATTCACTCGAAGCGTTCTGTATAGAAATGCCTCGACATTCTCTTGATCAACAGAAAGCCATTGATTCTCGGTGGATCAAAAAAGACGAATAAAAGAAGATATGGAGATAATGGAACGGGAATTTGGGGATCGGGGCTATTTGAAATCTGGATTTCTCCGATAAAACTAAAGAAAATTCTCGATTGAAGGAAAAAGGATTGATGGAGACGCTTCCTAATGCGTTGCATATTTTGAAAGATGCGCAGCGGACTGAACTGTCAAATACACGTATAGCCGGACTGTCTGGATGCAAACCTGGTGAATATTTAAAAAACTGTTTTCTACGTGCACAACGTCCAATTACCATCAAGAGTTTCAGCATTAATTTTGAGTTACGGCCAACATATTTCAAATGGATGGATGGATGGATGTATGGATGGTCATGGGAACAAGCCGCGCAATTTTAGTAAGTTTTTATGTTATTATATATGGAAATGTCTTGTCAATGTACATATTTTCGATATGTGCAAATGTAATCTTTGAGATATTTGTATTATTTGAAGCCGACAACAATAGCTTTGAATGGCAGTCTTGGCAAAATCCCCAGTCCCATCGACAGTAAAAAATAAACCAATTGAAAGCGTCATAGCGCATCAGAGTCGGTTTCCAGATCTTCGGCATTCTCAAGGCCGATGCCGTACGTCTCATGAGAGCAAATAACTACCTTTAAATTAAGTCAACCGCCAGAATATCCTGATATAATATATATTCACAGCTTCATGGTGAATATTAGCACATTAACCCTACTAAACGTTCTGCGCTATCACCGGAACAACAACAAATGGAGAGCTGAAACTCAGTGACTTTATAGTTTATCATATTGGGGTCATTCTGAACCTATTTTCCTAACCCCCCCGAGCAGAGGATCATGAGTACATTCAAGATGGCGGCCACGTGGGTTACCAGAAAAGTGATGTTTTCGTCGTATGTCTTAAACATTTCTGCCTCTCAGCGATGAAAAGTGGGTAAAACTATTTTATTTAACATCACATTAATATTTTCTAATTTATCATGCATTTTTTGCGGCGAAATTGCATAAATCAAAAGGGGTGGCTGCCCCCTCCCCCCAGGCCTGGACAGGACCCAAAAAGCCCAGGCCAGATAGGGTTAAGTGGTAGATAAGACAAGATTCAAGGGATGATGCCATATACATGGTATCAAATCCCAATTTGGAGGCAGCAATCACTTGGTATGGATAATGATTACCAAAACTGGCCCAAATTGAATTAGGGAATGGGGTGACAGATGGCGGAGAAATTTCAAACCAACTGACAACAAGTCACATAAACGAACAAACCGATATTCATTCCAAGAAATCTCAAAGATCAACAGTGATTCATGTGATGAATTAGAATATGAATCAATGGTAATCTCTGTTCCATGGTAACGACTATTTGTAATTGGTATGCTAAGTTAGAGCTCTGTTATTATAAATTATACTGAACACATGTTTGACTTCTTTATTTTTGACCTTTGATTTATATTACTGTTAATATACTCTCGTGCCTTGTGCACACCATCATCAGAAAGTGTCTGTTTTTACAGAAAGTGTCTGTTTTTACAGTCTGTGTGACCAGGGTATCACTATAGTATAGGCGACCGCCTATTCGATTGTATTCGATTCTTACCAATATACAGCTCATGTTAGTAAAAACACTCACCGTGAAGAGACCAATTATCACTCTCAGCGTTATGACGGCGTAAGGACTGAATCCTGCTGCTACCGGTGTCAGGAGAGTGGCAATAGCTGTGACACCCATGGTAACTGTTAGTATCCTTTTACCGCCATATTTGGTAGCTAAATAACCTCCAAACATTGGAGAAATCATGTAGCCGTAATAATGAGCTGATAAAACAAATCCCTGAATTTCGTCGGACCAGTCTGGACCAGATACCTGTGAGAAAAGATAATTTAGAAAATAATCTTCTTGTGACATGGTCATGAACGTGCAGTGTTTATTTCCACGTCATCCACGTTTGTGGAAATCACAGGACAAGTAAAATCTATCTACTTCAGTGTAACACTTATATTTATCATGTACACAATATACATGGTATAAAGATTCTTCGCGGGAACGAGTCCCAGGGAGGCTCCATGGACAAATAGAACAGTATATGGACTACGGCATGAAGGTAAAACCACAGGGCACTTGGTTCTTCAACTGTCAACCAGTATGCAAAAGCTAATCAGGAATTTTCTCTGCAGATTTGTAATTACCTCTCATAATAAAATAATATATATCTCTCATTCAAAAACTATAACTTTAACTATAATACACACCATTTACCCCATGCATTCATGTCATTATGAAGCTGCAGGTGAAATAGTTACATCCAAATAATGAAATCATAACTGTACCATGAAATATATTTTACATGACTTTTACATTAAAGCCGTGGGTATGTTCACTCTCGTTGAATACATACATTATCATTGTGTTTCAAACAGATTCAAACTGTGGGTGATATTGTCAGGATAGTAGCGTCAGACCCGATCTTTACCAGTCAAACTGTGGGTGATATTGTCAGGATAGTAGCGTCAGACCCGATCTTTACCAGTCAAACTTCGACAGGAAGAATCATTCGCCGATATAATTAGGCAAATTGGTGATATATGTAAGAGATGGGAATAACTGACGAGGTCTGCAAATTAAAAAGTAACCATGACGCCACAGGAAAGCCTCCCTCGGCACCTCATATTCGGTCTAGAATAGGGAGGATTCTAAGACGTATCAGGATTATTATCAGGATAGTAGCGTCAGACCCGATCTTTAGCAGTCAAACTTCGACAGGAAGAATCATTCGCCGATATAATTAGGCAAATTGGTGATATATGTAAGAGATGGGAATAACTGACGAGGTCTGCAAATTAAAAAGTAACCATGACGCCACAGGAAAGCCTCCCTCGGCACCTCATATTCGGTCTAGAATAGGGAGGATTCTAAGACGTAACCTTGGTATCTCATTCGCGCTCTTTTTGCAGGTGTTCGTGTGGACATTATGAAGTAACCTCTCGGACCCTAGCAACGGCTTGAGCGGAAATAGATAGACTAGCTCGAGGAGTTTTGTTGAGGGAGGACCTCAAATAAGTAACTCATCTGCTGTTAGTGGATGAGCGTCGAGGGCGTAAATAAAAGCAGATAATTTCAAGAGTTTCATGGCCGCCATTTATAATTTAACCATTATAATTTTGCTAAAGATTCAAAAAAGCCAAATATATGAAGCTATAATGAGAAATATTGAAAAGGCGTGATTCAGTACTTAAAATGCAAGAAATAGATAAAGATGACAGATGACATCAAATGTTCGCGATTTTGAATTTACAAGGGATGACTCAAAGGTAAGACAATAAACTACACCAAAGATATTCACTGACGTTCTTGCAAGCATAGAACAGCTCTGCTACTTATATTTATCATTCTTGGAGAGAAATCATGTAACCGTAATAATGAGCTGATAAAACAAATCCCTGAATTTCGTCGGACCAGTCTGGACCAGATACCTGTGAGAAAAGATATTTTAGAAAATAATCTTCTTGTGACATGGTCATGAACGTGCAGTGTTTATTTCCACGTCATCCACGTTTGTGGAAATCACTTTGTGCTAAAGGTTAGTTGAATAGAGTAATTGTTTCTGTTGACATTTGGATAATCCTACCCCCATCTCCCAAACACACAACCTTCCCCCACCAACATCATATATCACTGAAATACTATTCGAAGAAACTCTGGCAATAAATAACACTACCGGTTACAGTGCTATTTTGAACGGGTGCTATTTCGACATTTCATGCCGTTACACACACATCTTACATGTATATGGACAATTTTACGCATGTTTTAAAGGGAAGTTGAAACTCGGCCATCTAGATCAATTTTCTCTATCGACAAATCAACTTTGAAAAATAATCAACTGTTTACCTCAAATTCCAGTCATTTAACAAGGTGATAATCTTTTCAATTCTTTGTTAACATTTTGGCAATTGACATTGCATGACTTAAATGCAGAAGGAATTTGCAACAATTGTCATTGATTAGTTCATGACTAATCTGATCAGTTGCAGCTGCAGTAGAAACGAGAGGACCGAGGGTCCTGAGGCAGTCGCTAATGAGGTGGCTATATTAATGCTATATCTAAGTGATAACAAGAAGTTCTTCCGTCTACTATTGTTGTACTCTTGCATATCGCTCCAATTCTCCGAAAAGAGCCAAATTTACAGTGATGAATTGTGAAACTTGGTATACATGTATAACAGTTGGAGATACCAGACAGGGAGGGTATGTAGATCTGTATTTATCACTAATTACACACAACGCATTCGTATGGTCTCCATCATGACTGTGGTGTACAAAGCAAGATATCAAATATCAACAATTTAATGTCACATGCTAACGGCTTAAGATACCAGATGTCACTGAAGAGTCTGAATTAAAAAACAATGAAAGAGATATGAACAATTAAGTGTCAAGAGTTCAAATCTCCAAGATATTCATCTCCAACAAGATTGTTCCAGCACTGCTAGTGGCTTTGTAATAAGATATCTGATCTCCACAGTTCTATCTCCAAAGTTTAATCTCAGGGACAAGTGTCAAAATATTCAACTCCAAGTCCTCCACCACGATATAAAAATAGGTCAATCTCCACGATATAAAAATAGGTCAATTTCCAAGATATCAGGATAGCTGATCGCCAAGTAGCTACATGAATATATAGCTCTCCAAGATATCATAAGTTCTGTGTTTCCCATCGTCCAGCAGAAAAAAAAATTATGCCAGGTTCTGGCAAATTATCCAACTTTTAAAATATGAGAAGCAAAATTTAGCAAAGTTATCGTTATGAATAACTCAATATGCTGATTGATAAGAGAAACAATTGAATTAAAATATATACGAACAGAAATCATTGACCATGTTGACATAGCATGAGCAGCAAACACAGATATACGCCAATATACGGCCCGCACTGTATGTGCTGTCACCGACTGTTCAGCTGTTGTTGCTGTCACAGAATTGTGAAAGAATCATAAATGACAACACGCACTCTTATCGTTTCACAAGAATAGTCTACCTCCTGGTGAACACGGAATATGATACTCTCGGCGATATCCCTTAGCGATTTACTCTTTTGTCCGTCTTTTTGTCGGAATCCCTTGATCATTTATGCTGGTGGTTATGCCCACGGGTGCCCACATTCAATAGGTTTCAAAATGTCCGCTCTAAGAAAGTAGTACCTTATACTGCTTCTTATTAGATACATGCCTTTCGTTTTACTATGCATAGCCCTGTATGGAACACGAAGCAGATAGTAATCGACCTCTGACTAAAGTCAGAATAAACTAGGATATGGAATGTCAATTTTCGGATCAAAATATTTATGTTCAGAATGTGGAACTCTTTTTTTTCTCTTGAATCGTATAGTAGTTAGAGGGTTCCTCGTCAATCTAGGCCATATGATTGGTTGAAGAGCGGTCACATGCCCAAAATGCCAGTTCGATAGCAATGGATAGTCGAAGCGACTGCCAAAAATAGCGTCATTTGACTCCAACGTGTTGAAAATAGCACTCTCACTGGTACTGCCAACATGCTAATTCTATTGATCGGTCAATGATCCGAAATACAAGCGTCTAGTCCGCCTTTAATATTCAATCGTCGTCCATTAAATAATGCTCATATGGAAATACCGATAAACATAATATATATGTCAAAGGCAAGTTCTGAGTAGCAGATGTCTGATGTCAAGTTCCATCCCAAAAGGTCCATTATCTTGGAAATTAAATGAGAATAACCTATAAAAATAACGTCCAAAATAGTACTGTGACCGATACCATCAAGATAGGTTGACCAATAATTTGAAAAATGTTACAGTTATATCCAAGTTCTCGCATACCCTTCGAAATATAGTTATGCCGCTAAGATTTGAACACGGCCACCGAGTGGTGTATAGAAAAACTCACTTTGTTAATAAATTACACTGCTACGAATCGTCATTATATACTGAAATATTGCTGAATGCAACGTTACACCTTAATTCTCTCTCTCTGCCCCCTTCGAGGAAATAGGGATATTAAAGGTTATTCCAACTTTCCTGATCACGACTTAGTCAGTATTATGCAAATATGACAATTTCACGTGAAATTTGGAGATCGTCCGCAGTGACGTCGTATCATTCAAATAAAAGACTCGTTATTGTAACTCCATGATTCCTCAGTTTACACTGCTCAAACTAATACCTCACTTGAGAAGAATGCACCATTTTTAATTATAGACATCAAGCAGCTTTATTTTGTTGAGATCTCTAGCCCGTTTATGTTTTTCGCTTTCTGTTTACACCGTGTGATAATCCTAATCTACATTCTTCTAGTTTTCTGTTTATTGAGGATAAGATTTAGAAATAGGATGGTAACTTGATAGCGTTATTGGCTGCATGTAATCATTTGCCTCTCTCATATATGCAGTGTTATCATGCGCGTTGAGACACCCTAATAGTTATTTTTCGAATAGTACCTCGATTCCTGCCCTATTTTGGCAGCTAAATTCTCACAGCATGAACAGACGCCATCGATGAAAATGGACAAAATTGACGAATAACACACTCAACATTAAATCATTCTGAAAACTAACAACATTTGGAGACGGATTCTAGATTAAACCTATATCCATTCTGCTGGCAGATCTTCATACTCATATCTTACCTGAGCTTTCTGGGAGTAGTCCTGGCCTGTGAAGACCCCCCCTCCCTCCCTCCCAAAATATTTTTCTTACCCCTTGAACTAGGAGGCTCAAACTCACCACACTAAGCTTTGGGACAAGGGAAAATGCAAAAGATTAGAAAGTCCAAAATGGCCGCTTTGATGAAGTCACAGTGACGTCGTTTTCAAAAAAGACATTTTTTGTCGATATTTCGGTCAGAATTTTCGATTGTTTTTATTTAAGTGATTTCTACGCAAAATCTGCATGATGAATGAGTGAATAATAATCTGATGTGAAATAAAATAGTTTTTGCCCACTTTTCAGAAAAGCAGGAAAGGACGAAAACATCACGTTTCAGGTACCCGGCATGGACGCCATTTTCAATTTACCCATGATTCTTTGCTACAAAGTCACGAAGTGTCAGCTCTCCAGTTCTAGTACTTCCGGAGAAGAGATAGAAAGATTGGTAGGTTTATGGCCTCGAAGTCTGGTAAGGTTAAAACTCGAGCTTGATGTGCACAATTATTATTAAGGGCGATAATAGCATTTAATATCCAATTATCCTCATGTTAACATTATTAATACGGTAGCAGAGATGCCAACAATCAGCATCAGTTAGGGTGCTACGCAGATCGGCAGCTCCGATACATCTAGAAAGGAAATTTGTCGTTTTCTTTGCGTATTTCTTATACACTACCCCTCTCATAGGCTGAGATATCATGGAGCTTATACTACCATTTGTATTCGCTAGAATGCAAAGTTATATTAGCTATCAAATTATCTGGAAGAGAACGTCTCAATTTTATTTAATTACACAGCAAGGCTTACCTGCGTCGTATTAGCGATATTGATGTCAAACGATATTGTCGAGTTGTCCACCTGTCGTCCCTTCCCAGGAAACATACAGACAAGGGCCATACTCATATCTTGTCTTAGGGTGAAGGAAGCTGCTGTCCCCCAAAAACAGACATGCGCCACCATCCATCTGTGAGACAGGAATACCGGACATCTTTCATTTTTGTGCTCTCCTGTTTCGTCGTAATCTAAAATTCAGAAATCACAGAATTAAAATAGAGGCCGAGATTTATTAGTATACACGGTATACGTCACGCGACAATCTAGCATCACATAGCTTTGAAAGATCTCATATATAGGACTTTAATTCAAGCGTATCCAGTGTTTTCAATATCACCAAAGGTATCGTATCCTAGATACATGAAAATATAAAAAAAATCTCACTGAAATGTGTACGAAAACGCCGGCGAAATAAACCACATGAAGTCCAATTTCAAACATCCATCATGAAGCACACCATTTGGTGAATAATGCAAATGACTCCATCAACTTATCAGCGAAGGTTTGTTCTCGGGTAATTTTCCTGGCATCCCCGTCACCAATCAGCAAAACTATATTTTTGCAAAACAGCCAATGTTCTTGGTGGGAAGGGGTCAGGAGTTGCGTTGGTGGTGAGAGGGGTGGGGAGAAATTTCACAGACAAATAGGACGGTATAACGACTAAGGCACCACGTTAAAAGAACAGGTAACTTGTTTATTAAACCGCCAACGAGAATGCAAATGCTGATCCCGTATTTACTCCGTGGATTTGTAATGGCTTTTTCAATATATCTCTCATCCAATAACTTTTATCTGTATTAATCACCCGAAATGCATAAACACCATACTAAGGTAGATGTATATCTTGTTCCAGCAGTTGTACAAATAAACTTTCGTCCACTTAGTTAGCACGATCATTAAATTTAAATCATTTTTGGGGAATTATTGAGCTGCCATTTCAAGAAATTGATATGTCGAATGCATGTGAATACTTAAAAACTCATGCTGACAAGATGACATATTACCCCGAAGACAAATATACTGACGGAATATTTCTAAAGGCACGACAGGAACCAAAAGCGCGATGGTTTGTTTCCCAGCCACGCTTTTATTGTAGGTGTTCATGTGGACAACTTGAATGGCATGGCCACACGGTCCCTGGCGGCTTGAGCGGTATTAGATACAAATATTTCAGAACCGCCTGATAGAAAAAAGGTCCAAACGAGAGAGTATTTATAGAATGCAAGTTCCTATTCAGAAATATCCGTGAGGCCCAACGTCGACCAAGCGCTACATTCTCCACCATGTTTATACAAGTCACAACACTACAATCACAACTATTTGTACAGATGACAAGCCTCGGGGAACTAGATAGCGAAGGACACATACCGTATAGACATGTGTCTACTTGAGATTTCTCGACTCTCTATCTTATTACTCCTCATCAGGACCTCATTGCATATTTTATTTCATTATTAATATCTGAGTCCAATAAAACTGGTCACCAGTATGTTAAAGTCAGAAGCCGTAAGGCATTCTTCAGTTCTACTGCACGTGAAGGATATCATTCTTGGGATGTTTCTTTGTTAATAGAATTGCTTGAATTTCTTATTAACAATGCCTGTGTTAAATTCGGCAATATCATATACCAACGGCGTATGGGTACAAACTGTGAACCACTGTTGGCAGTTCTATATCGGTTCTCCTATGAAAATAACTGTTCCAAAGTTCTTTCCTTCTCATTCACCAAACGTTATACAGCACTTGGCTATACACTGGATAATCCCTATATTAGTGACCTCGTGAAGGATATATACCCCCTTCAATGGCTTTATAGGAAACCACCGATAGCTCAGGTAGAAATCATATCTGGACCTTTACCTTTACAAGAATGCTCAGGGCTTTCTCTCACATCGACTCTACGACAAGACAGACGATTACAATTTTGACATAGTTAACTACCCATTTCTTGATAGCAATATTGCAGCAGACGGTGTATAAATATCTCGCCCGGTAGCATTTGCTATATATGTGAATACTGTGATGATTTTAATCAAAGCCACAGAATATTGCTGCAGAAACTTGTCAATCAGGGTTATGCCACTGAACACCTAAATTCAAAGTTTCTCAAATTCAGTGTTAAATATCATACACTGACGAAAATACAATCGTAGCAGGCAAGATTTCTGGCACTACGTTTCCTAACCAGCGTCTAATTCCGCTTAACCCGGGGCTAGGGCCGTTTTAATATCACGTGTTTTACATCTTGATGTTTTTGATTTTTAAAATTAACAGTCAGATTCAAAGCGTGACCGAGATACATACTCTGAAAACCGCTTTTTATTATTCTTATTGCATACACTTTTGGAATTGATGCTAACTGTCATACCGAAAAGATATTTAGATTATTGACGTGGAAATTCTTTTATGGACGACGGCGGAATATTGAACGAACAATAGT
The DNA here is from genome assembly GCA_036873755.1 of Hanleya hanleyi. Lineage (NCBI taxonomy): Eukaryota > Metazoa > Mollusca > Polyplacophora > Lepidopleurida > Hanleyidae > Hanleya > Hanleya hanleyi. The sequence continues at coordinate 144,329 of JAVTVY010037979.1, read as the reverse complement.
TAAGAGCTGGTACTTCCGGACTCTAAAGGATATAAATTTGGATTCATACCGAGTCCATTTCTATAACCCTAGGTGCAGAGGTTCACAGGTGGAAGCATAATGGCATCTAAATTCAGTCCTCACAAAGTCCTGGTTTCAAAACTGTTTTTCAACGGTCACTGCAACTTCATCATACTGGATTTTCTCACATTTCGTGTAGACCTTGAATCAAAGATATATATTGTGGACAGTTTTAACCTCTTTGTCCTCGTAGCAAGAAAACAATACGTTATTAGGTCGCTTTCATAAATATTGGTAACATCCATGAACGCTCGGGGATGAACAAACAAATAAGAACTTGATATTCCATGTCCCCAATCGCTTTGCCGCGGCTGATATCAGTTTCTGAAATATGTCATACGGAAATTAGTGTGGTGTGAGTTACAACCGTTGAAATCCTGTTACATGTCGCAGAATACGGGACTATAGCCTCAATGGTATGGCGGCCGTCTTGGAATTCGGCAACCACCTTGCATTCTAGATAGTGGCGATGTTGACGGTACATTAACCCAAAACAGGAGATACAGCACCCAGAATTCGGTATATATGAATCTTAGAGGCATGAATATTCGAAAATATAGGTTATATATGGCAGCCATCTTGAAATCCGGGATGGTTCCCATGTGGCTGAATAAAAACAATGTTACCAATTAATTTACAGTTCAGTTAGGAATCATCTATTAAAAAATCGTATAATTTCCAACTAGAACAAAAAACACTAACACAAAAGTACATAACGTCCTACACTAATATATGAAATATCGCTGAACGTGACTCGATTCTATTCCCTCACACACTCTCCGTTTAAAATCGAAATTGGTGGAGAAAATATCACTACGCCTATTGGCTAGTGTTTGAACTGGACTAGACGGTTTTTGCATCTGATTTTTAGAACATGTAAGGCTGATGAATTCCATTAAGTCAACACGATTAGGATTCTGCAATTCATTGACAATATGTGGCTTTCTTTCGAAGAGATCGGGTCGAATCAAAGTATGATGCTTGACATGTTCTACAAGTATATGTCCGATAAGATAATTGCTTTTGTCTGCTTTGTTTGCCAGCATGCATATATGCAAATATATAGACTAAGTGAATACAGTAGAACTGCCTTTGTGTGAGGTAAATATAATATTAGAAGAAAGTCATGACAAACTCAAACTGATAATTAGTTCCACTCTGATAATTAGTTTCTCTGCTTTCAGCAGTTTTTCAAAGCGTCGTTTATTAAATTCAATTCGATCGCGGCTCATTTTATGTGCATATGGCGGTGACCAATAATATACATATGCAAAACAATACAAAACAAAACGGAACTGATATATTGATACGCAAGTCATAAGCAAACATGATAATTGCAAATATATATATTAAATTAATTAATTACGAGATAATGATGTTGCCTCTCCAACCAAGGCATACCAAGATCTCTTCAAACAAACCCATATCTCTGATTCACTCGTCTTTTGTGTTTATATGTATTAAATAGTACATGCTACACTGTTATGTAAAGTAAGTTATATCTGATGAATAATTGCAGTGTATCACGCAGATTACAATGCGCAATATAGATTATCACTATGACCGATTTTCACTATCCGATTTTCATATGACTGTGATAAAAATCAGATAAATGATCACGAGTATGATGATTTATCTCGCACTACTATAATGTTGGAAAATAATCGAAAGCTACTTAGCAAAAATGTGCGGGTGTGAGTTTTTGTATCATATCGGTGTATAAAACAAGTTTTGCCCGCTATGATGTGAGAAAAGCAAGTACATATGTGGAGTTTATTGTCCTTGAGTTGAAGGGTTCCACCTTGCACCATTGCCACCGAGCAACCAAATATATTTATTAAATACTTTCAAATGAACCGAATAAGAAAACATATGTTAACAGGCGATAAATTGGGACTCAATATGGGTTTCGAGAGGTGAAACTCAAAATGTCTTACGGAAGAACTTGATGCTAAAAGTCACATACCGTACAGACATGTATCCGCATGGGATTTCTCGACTCTCTATACTACAATCCCTCATCAGGACCTTATTGACCGTATAAGTTCATTAATAGTATCTGTGTTCAAGAAAACTGATCTTAGATATATTAATGTCGGAAGCCATAAAGCATTCTTTAGCTCGACTACATACAAGAGATATCATTCATGGGATGTTTCTTTGTTTATAGAGTTGCTTGAATTTCTCATTAAAAATACCTATGTGAAATTTGGCAACACAATATATCAGCAGCATATAGATATTCCAATGGGTACTAATTGTGCATCCCTGTTGGCTGACCTGTATCTGTTCTCTTGTGAATATGACTATATGCTGGCGCTTTCAAAAACCGATCCACTCAAAGCCCGTTCCTTCTCATTCACCAAACGCTATATAGACGATCTTCTCGCTGTTGATAATCGCTATATAAATGACACAGTGAAGGATATATATCCACCTTCACTGAATTTGAAGGAAACTACAGATAGCCCTGCAGGCACATCTTATTTAGATCTCTATCTCTATAAAAATGAAGCGGGCATTCTCTCTCGTCGACTTTATGACAAAAGAGATGATTACAATTTCGACATCGTAAACTATCCCTTTCTGGATAGTAATATTCCAGTGGGACCTGCATATGGCGTATACATATCTCGCTTAGTAGCATTTGCTAGATCCTGTGTTAAATGTGATGATTTTAATCAACGTCACAAAACATTGTTGCAGAAACTTATAAAACAGGGCTATTCCACCAAGCGCCTCCACTCAAAGTTTCTCAAATTTGGCGATACATATCGCATGCTGATAGCAAAATACGAACGTAGCGTGCAAGATCTATGGCGCTACGTTTCGTAACTTGTGTCTAATTCCGCTTAACCCGGGGCTAGGGGCCGTATGAACCCATGTACTTCAAGATCCTCATGGTACTCATATGAACAGTCACAATCAAAGCGTGACTGAGGTACATCATTTTTAGATGACGACTCTATAACGCATATTATGGATTAAGAATACTGATCAGCGATACGGATTTGATATTTTGGAACATCATGATGTCTTGCCGGCATCATTGAAAACTGTTGACCGCTTCTCTCTTGCAGGAAACAAGCCTATGTTTATGTATACTTTGTCTTTTTGAATTTGGTGCTAATACTGTTATATGGAAATGGAATAGGTCTTTGGATTATGGGCGCGGATATTCTCTAATGGACGACGGCTGGATTATGAATGACGGACTAGACGCTTGTAACTTACACTTTTTGCTATTTAGTTTTCATCATATATAAAGGAGTATATAGGTACTTAAATGATCATAACATTTCGCGTTTACGCCCAATCTTTGCAAATGAGGCATTGTTTTGAGCACTATCAACTATCATTGAAATTCAACAAATTCTCTTCTAATTGAATGATGTGACGTCACTAGCGGACCATCTCCAAATCTCACGAGAAAGTGTGATATATGTATAATACTCAAGTCGTTCCACGAGCAACATGTCTTGTCTCACACTGCATCAAATTATATTTTTTCGGTACGCTGGAATGTGCTTTGCAGAAATATTCCCATCAACATTAGGTGACCATATATAGCTAATTTATATCATTATATCATTACAAGCGTCTAGTCCGTCATTCATAATACAGCCGTCGTCCATTAGAGAATATCCGCGTCCATAATCCATAGTCCATATAACAGTATTAGCACCAAATTCAAAAAGACAATCATAGTATACATAAACATAGGTTTGTTTCCTGCAAGAGAGAAGCGGTCAACAGTTTTCAATGATGCCGGCAAGACATCATAGCCTATCTCTTGACGATCATTTTCAGCCTACTCGCATAATATTCATTACAAAGTAAAATGTGCTGAAATCAAAATAGAGATCATCTGAAACTAGTGTTTTAGTGTTTTCTTTGTCTAATTCAATGCATTTTTATTGACTCAAATTATCTTATTTGTTAAAATTAATCTTTCATCTCTTAGTTTATTATTGGGTCCTTCCGAAGCCATTTACATAATACAATTAGGTTTTTGACTTGTTTTTGTTGGAATACATTTTGTTTGATCGTCGCTATATAGCTGAAATATTGCTGAACATCGCGTTAAACCTTAATTTTCTCTCTCTCTCTGACTCTCCTTAATTGTTGCTGAACAAAATAATGTATCAGTTGAGAAGATTGGGCATGAAGTAAAAAATGTTATGAATATTTAAGTACCTATATCACTTTACATAATTTGGAAGGTAATGGCTCAAATTGTAAGATTAACCTGTCGAACCCTATATTGAGTTCCAATTTATCTCGTGTTAACATATATTTTCCTATTCAACACATTAGGAAGTATTAATAGTTCGATGGATAGTGCCAGATGTGGAAAGTGTGCCCCTTCATCTCACGGACTACATGTATATCGATTATATCGGCGGATGGTCCTTCTGGCATGTCTGGATGAAGGTTAGCTCATAAAGGTCTGGTCTAACGCTTATATCTTGACAATATTACCCGCAGTTCTGATCTGTCAAAACGCAATGATAACTTATGTCCTAAACGACAATGAACATATCCACGCTTTTACAGTAAAGGTCGGTCAAAATATGATACTAAGTATCAAGGAGAAGAAATGGTGCCGCAATTTTACACAGCAAATATATCCCGACGACCATTCAACAAACAATATTCGAGTAAACTGATGTAAACATAATTCCTGCACAGTTAGCATGCTGTCACTATTTGGATGTAATTATTTCAATAGCAGCTTCATAATGACAAGACAAATCGCTTTGTTATGTGGTAGATGGGGTCCAGTACAATTTTGGTATATCGGTATGAGAAGGGGAATACGTCTTTCCTTGAGAAGCTGCTTGTGTTTGTTGAATATATCCCCTAAATTAATTTCATTGGAGGAGTAAGTCGATACAGAATCAGGTAGAACCAAAAGTGGTGATTTATATCCAATCCACGCTTTTATTACAGCCGTTCACGTGGACATCTTGACTGGCATGACCACGGGCTCCTAGCACCGGCTTGTGCGGAATGAGATACAACATTTCAGATCGATTGTGTAGTAGCCCTGTCAAGTTATCTGATGAAAAATAATGAACTATGTGACAGATAAATAAAAAATGACCCAAAAGAGTGAGTATTGATAGAATGCAAGGTCTTATTCAAAACAAATACATGTGAGGTCCGACGCCGACCTAGCGCTTCATTCAATATTTTATAAACATTTGATAATAATGTTATCGTCGCAATTATTAAGATATGACTTCCTTTTAAAACTGTTTTAGTATTCAACGCAGTTGTCGTCAAGACGATCTACTCTCGTCATACTTGTTCATATTCTGTGCAAAATACCATGAGGATATCGGGAATACACGGTAATTCAATCTACAGAAGATTCAACTTATTTTTGGGTGGCCCTGAGGATTTTTTGTCCGCGGCGAGATCCATCTTACAGTATCTCTGAATTTTCAAGCTACGGATGAAGAACAAATAAGATAAGGATTGGGAAGATAATAAAATTTTTTAATGAAACTATGTGAAGATAGGAATGAGCGTTGACGCCTTCGAGTTGTTAGGGGGACAAAATAAATTTACTCAATATGGCCGAGATGAATCATTCTGTAAAAAGATAAAAGAAAATAAATCAGCTTATTGGCCATTGTTCAAAATGAAACACGTCTGTACTACAGTTGTACAAAACCGTACCTTACCAACAATGAACGATATCTTTCTAACGTTGCCAAACACGCGGCCACCAATGAGATGAAAGAAGGCTTCTTCGTGCTCCCGCAAACTGACAGTTACCGATGGATCCGCATGCAAACCAGTTTGGAGGGATATTGCTCTGCTAATAGATTACTTGAAAGCTATATGTCAATATCTACAGAATGTTTTTTGGAAGAATGTGTTCAACGTTTAGGTATCATTTCTTAATATTGTACTGGTATGCAACAACGGAGGATATCCTCTCCCAGTACAATATGATTTAACGATGTCATTTTAGGTGGATATAAAACAATAATCTATAATGTATGATACCAGAGAAGGCGCAGATGTATAAACGAATTTTTATCGGACGATACTCATTGGGTAAACCTTCCCACATTCGACTCCTTATAATACAGTCGTCACTTCAGCAATGAAAAATGCCGACGAGAATGGATGCAAAACAAAATTTCAACTTTTTATTGACCACAGATTAGAGCCAGCAACGTGTTAAAAAAATGGGAACAAACGCTTGACTCGGAAAAACTGCACAAATTGGCGGAGTGTACACAATCTAACCTTCCTGTACACCTTTGACACAAAACTTTGATGGTTCACCGTTGCTGTATCGCCTGGTCCGCAAAATACTACCAGTAATCTGATTTTATTATACAGAATCGGGTACGTTTCCTAAACCATATCTTGAACTCTGTCAATGAATTCAATGTATAATGCCGAAAACCCATTACAATTTTAAATTTTCCAAATATCTGACTCTTTTCGACTAGTGTATATCATTATGGCATGGTTTCAACACTATCTTCATTCTTGCCAAATAATATACATGCATTAGTCAAAGTTACAAAACTATGCTTCAAGGATGATATTCTGAAAAATGTAAATGAGAAAGTTAAAAAAAGATGGCCGCATGTAAAACTAGATATGTCAGAAAAACCTACACTTGACCAATTCATATTGGTTTTGTTACTTGATGGAAGAATCAGAAGAGTATATCGGCATTGATCAGTGCTAGGGGCGACAGAGTTACTTCAGCTAGGTATTCCTCCCTTCGTTTTAGCTGACAGATGTTTCTTTTGTTGCAAATAAGGATATATACCTACATACATTAAATAAAACAATAACAAATGTCGAAACAAATTCAATCTAATACAGTTGAATGTGTTTAGCATCAAAAAGAAAACCTTTACAACGTGTGTACTTACCGCTGGCATACGTAATGAATAGCAATTATAAAATATAATATTTATAAAATATGCTGATGCACCATGATCAAAATATGTGTTAACAGTATTCTGCGCACACTGAAATGCTATTTACACCAGGTCAAAACTGAGCCGTTTCTTACTTGTCGTCCTTTCTGTGTGTCCCTAATCCCATTCTAGCCCAATGCTATTTTGTCGTGCCATTTATAATCAATCCAATAGATATCTGTTGAAAAAGCCTAAAAAACGAAGGTTTAAGGTACGTGGCCGTACACACTCTATGCACTGACATAAGTCTCTGCCTCCAAATCGGAACGACTACCAAAAACACAAGAGAGCTGAGAAAGAAATATGCAGTAATTGCGCTACTTTTCTAGAAAAAATATCTTTCTCCTGGCCTAAACCACGTCGCTTCTGTCTCAAATTTGAGAAGGAATGGCAAAAATACGGAGAACGAAAAAACGTCCTTCCAGAATTTAGGATAAATCCAGTCATTCTCTCAAAAACATACCAAAACAAGCGAAACCTTGCTGTGTTAACTTTTTATCATTTTGTCATTCAGTGACTCGGAGGCCAGTGAATGCGAAATGGTGGGACTCAAAATGCCTAGACGAACTCATACTGAAAACGAACGCCAACAGAGACGAATCGCAGCAAGAAGTTCACGAAGCCGAGTATCACGCAAACCACACCAAAAAGAAGAGAAGATTGAGTTATACTTTACCACCGAAGCTTAATGTTGCAGACTCAGAAGGACTTTCCATTTTGAGCAGAGTTAATGACCTCCATGTGGATATTAAACTCGACTGCTGATGACAGCTTTCCGTCTTTTTGTCATCAGCTGAGTACAGGTACTATTGACAAAATAGGTTGAAGCGATAGGTTGAAGCGACAGCATAATATTGTCATCAATCTACTGTACGTGTCATTCCCATCAGATAAGGGCAATGCATGCCTGCCAGCATACATACCACTTTGGTCAGACGCTGATGATCAACAGATGGTTAGTCTGACAATTCGCACTTGGACCACTCAGATGTTGATACTCGTATAAGTATAGCGCGAAGCGAAAAATTACAGTTTGAATTAAAATTACCTCACCCCTCTTCCCAATGTCTTTCGCGATTATAAATTAGAAATCTTAATGCAATCAGGGATATGTTTCGATAAGTGCAAGTTTGGATTATCAATGTAATTCACAAATATATGGATACGACGAAAAAAGGACCGGTGTGAAGGCTAAGAATGTCCCCTGTATTGGACACTCTAACCTGAAGTTGAGGGTCCTTCCCGGTTAGGGTTACCCTAGGAAGGATTGGAGTGTCCTAGGGCATAACTCCGTGTTACGCTCCATTTTATAGGGTAGGACACTGTTAGCCAAGCAGACATTCTACAACAGTGGCGGTTGTAAGTGTCCTACAATACAATTGTCCCATTTGACCCACTATTAAGCACATGTATTGGGCACCTTTAGAAATCGGAGTTGGCAGCTGTCGAGGCCATAGCGCTGTGGGTAAGTATGTTGAGATAGTCAGTATCCAAAATGGCGGGTTTAAGCTCGACATTGTACAGGTTCGAACCCAGTCGGCACTGCACTTTTTTTGTTTCCTTTTATCTTTGACTTTTCCCCCCCTTTTCTCACATAGGTAATTTAGTTCAACACATTTAATACACATTTATAAATTCAAGCAATAATAACTAATAATAAAAAAGATTAATCAATATTGCTGTGAATAATTATATATTTTTGGCTATTATTATGGGTTGATATTTTGCTTCACGTCCAATATCAACATATGGCATGGAATCAGGTTCGTAAAGTTAGACCGCGGTTCGCAGTTCGCAGTTCGTTATTCGAGTTCATTATTTCTTCAGACATGGAGAAAATCATCTGTATTTTCTTTATTATGAGTATTTTGAACTCCAAACTCTGCATAGTAAGAGAGAAAGTCCTGCTTCATAGGTTTTCATAATCATATCCCAAATCTGACTCCAGGGGGCGCTGCTAGGGGCGCTGTTATGAGTCTGGCTATCCGAATAGCGGTCTGGCCTATCTGAATAGCGGTCTACCTTGCCAGATCCGATAATGCAAATGCTTCGAACTTGTAAATAGGACTGTTCAGAGAGTATATCACGAGCTAGAAGATGGAGTCTTCAGTTCCCATATCGGTCGCCAGGGAGCGCTACTATGAATGCCCGTTTACATGTCGGTCTGAATAGCGGTCTGTCCTACATGTATCTGAATAGCGGTCTAGATCGTCAGAGACAATAATATAAACACTTCGAACTTATAAATAGGTATAATGATAGAGTATTTCATGGGCTACAAGCTGGAGTCTTCAGTCCCTACATCGGACGCTAGGGGGCGCTACTACGAATGACCGTTTACATGCCGGTCTGAATAGCGGTCTGGCATATCTGAATAGCGGTCTAGATCGCCAGAGACAATAATATATACACTTCGAACTTATAAATAGGTATAATGAGAGAGTATTTCATGGGCTACAAGTTGGAGTCATCAGTCCCTACATCGGACGCTAGGGGGCGCTACTACGAATGACCGTTTACATGCCGGTCTGAATAGCGGTCTGGCCTATCTGAATAGCGGTCTAGCTTGTCACAACCGAAAATATAAATGGTTGGAACTTAAAAATAGGCATGTCGAGAGAGCATGCCATCGGCTAAAAGATGGAGTCTTCAGTTTCTTTATCGGGCGCCAGGGGGCGCTACTATGAATGACCGTTTACATGTCGGTCTGAATAGCGGTCCGTCCTATCTGAATAGCGGTCTAGATCGCCAGAGACAATAATATAAACACTTCGAACTTATAAATAGGTATAATGATAGAGTATGTCATGGGCTACAAGCTGGAGTCTTCAGTCCCTACATCGGACGCGGGAGGGGGGAGGGAGGGGGGGGGGCTACTACGAATGACCGTTTACATGCCGGTCTGAATAGCGGTCTGGCATATCTGAATAGCGGTCTAGATCGCCAGAGACAATAATATAAACACTTCGAACTTATAAATAGGTATAATGAGAGAGTATTTCATTGGCTACAAGTTGGAGTCTAGGGGACGCTACTACGATTGACCGTTTACATGCCGGTCTGAATAGCGGTCTGACCTATCTGAATAGCGGAATGGCCTATCTGAATAGCGGCCTAGCTTGTCAGAGCCGAAAATATAAATGGTTGGAACTTAAAAATAGGCATGTCGAGAGAGCATGCCATCGGCTAAAAGATGGAGTCTTCAGTTACTTTATCGGGCGCCAGGGGGCGCTACTATATATGGCCGTTTACATGTCGGTCTGAATAGCGGTCTGTCCTATCTGAATAGCGGTCTAGATCGCCAGAGACAATAATATAAACATTTCGAACTTATAAATAGGTATAAGGAGAGAGTATTTCATTGGCTGCAAGTTGGAGTCTTCAGTCCCTACATCGGGCGCTAGGTGGCGCTACCACGAATGACCGTTTACATGCCGGCCTGAATAGTGGTCTGGCATATCCGAATAGCGGTCTAGATCGCCAGAGACAATAATATAAACACTTCGAACTTATAAATAGGTGTAATGAGAGATTATTTCATTGGCCACAAGTTGGAGTCTTCAGTCCCTACATCGGACACTAGGGGGCGCTACTACGAATGACCGTTTACATGCCGGTCTGAATAGCGGTCTGGCATATCTGAATAGCGGTCTAGATCATGAGACAATAATATAAAACATAAATAGGTACAATGAGAGAGTATTTCGCTGGCTACAAGTTTGGGTCTTCAGTCCCCATGGGACGCTGGGGGCGCTACTACGAATGACCGTTTGTGCCGGTATGAATAGCGGTCTGGCATATCTGAATAGCGGTCTAGATCGCCAGAGACAATAATATATACACTTCGAACTTATAAATAGGTATAATCAGAGAGTATTTCATGGGCTACAAGTTGGAGTCATCAGTCCCTACATCGGACGCTACTGGGCGCTACTACGAATGACCGTTTACATGTCGGTCTGAATAGCGGTCTGCCTTATCTGAATAGCGGTCTAGATCGCCAGAGACAATAATATAAACACTTCGAACTTATAAATAGGTATAATGAGAGAGTATTTCATTAGTTACAAGTTGGAGTCTTCAGTCCCTACATCGGACGCTAGGGGGCGCTACTACGAATGACCGTTTACATGCCGGTCTGAATAGCGGTCTGACCTATCTGAATAGCGGTCTGGCCTATCTGAATAGCGGTTTAGCTTGTCAGAGCCAAAAATATAAATGCTTGGATCTTAAAAATAGGCATGTCGAGAGAACATGCCATTGGCTAAAAGATGGAGTCTTCAGTTCCTTTATCGGGCGCCAGGAGGCGCTACTATGAATGACCGTTTACATGTCGGTCTGAATAGCGGTCTGTCCTATCTGAATAGCGGTCTAGATCGCCAGAGACAATAATATAACCACTTCGAACTTATAAATAGGTATAATGAGAGAGTATTTCATTGGCTACAAGTTGGAGTCTTCAGTCCCTACATCGGACGCTAGGGGGCGCTACTACGAATGACCGTTTACATGCCGGTCTGAATAGCGATCTGGCATATCTGAATAGCGGTCTAGATCACCAGAGACAATAATATATACACTTCGAACTTATAAATAGGTATAATGAGAGAGTATTTCATGGGCTACAAGTTGGAGTCTTCAGACCCTACATCGGACGCGAGAGGGAGGGGGGAGGGGCTACGACGAATGACCGTTTACATGCCGGTCTGAATAGTGGTCTGGCATATCCGTATAGCGGTCTAGATCGCCAGAGACAATAATATAAACACTTCGAACTTATAAATAGGTATAATGAGAGAGTATCTCATTGGCTACAAGTTGCAGTCTTCAGTCCCTACATCGGACGCTAGGGGGCGCTACTACGAATGACCGTTTAGATGTCGGTCTGAATAGCGGTCTGGCATATCTGAATAGCGGTCTAGATCGCCAGAGACAATAATATATACACTTCGAACTTATAAATAGGTGTAATGAGAGAGTATTTCATGGGCTACAAGTTGGAGTCATCAGTCCCTACGTCGGACGCTAGGGGGCACTACTACGAATGACCGTTTACATGCCGGTCTGAATAGCGGTCTGACCTATCTGAATAGCGGTCTGTCCTATCTGAATAGCGGTCTAGCTTGTCAGAGCCGAAAATATAAATGCTTGGATCTTAAAAATAGGCATGTCGAGAGAGCATGCCATCGGCTAAAAGACGGAGTCTTCAGTTCCTTTATCGGGCGCCAGGGGGCGCTACTATGGATGACCGTTTACATATCGGTCTGAATAGCGGTCTGTCCAATATGAATATCGGTCTAGATCGCCAGAGACAATAATATAAACACTTCGAACTTATAAATAGGTATAGTGAGAGAGTATTTCATTGGCTACAAGTTGGAGTCTTCAGTCCCTACATCGGACGCTAGGGGGCGCTACTACGAATGATCGTTTACATGCCGGTCTGAATAGCGGTCTGACCTATCTGAATAGCGGTCTGTCCTATCTGAATAGCGGTCTAGCTTGTCAGAGCCCAAAATATAAATGCTTGGATCTTAAAAATAGGCATGTCGAGAGAGCATGCCATCGGCTAAAAGACGGAGTCTTCAGTTCCTTTATCGGGCGCCAGGGGGCGCTACTACCCTTATAAAAAAATACCATGGTTATTACCATGGTAAAAACAATAGTGTTTTGGGCATGGTATTTACCATGGTATTTACCATGGTACATACCATGGTATTTACCATGGTATTTACCATGGTACATACCATGGTATTTACCATGGTAAATACCATGCCCAAAACACTATTGTTTTTACCATGGTAATAACCATGGTATTTTTTTATAAGGGAATTCGCTCCAAAAAAAGGCAAGAAAGGGTGTCCCCAAATAAACTCTGGGTATGGCCCTGAGGGGGTGAAGATCCCCCCCCCCCCTTCCCCTGCTTGTATAGAGCTACTCGGTAGGTTACATTACCACGGTATTTACCATGGTAACTACTGTGGTAAATACCATGGTAATGCACCACACCATGGTAAAATGGCCAAAACACCATTGTTTTTACCATGGTAATAACCATGGTATGTTTTATAAAGGAGCGCCATACAGTTATCTGATTGGTCAATAAAGTGTGATGGCGCCTTGTTGATTGGCTGGATTTCAATCCAAGTAAAATACCAATCCTTTTAAGCTGGAATTAGACAAAACAAGCTCCATTCCATAGGTGTAAAATTATATCATCAGCAATGTGTTTTCATTCATGATGAGCAACAATGGTAGTGAAACGGTGAATAAAACACAAGAGGAATGACTTAATATACGATAGACTTTATTTAAACTGAAGGGTTACTATTTAAAACTGCATGCGCGCAATACAATAGATTTTAAGTAAACTGTGTTATTATAATAATGTTTGTAGTCTCTTGTCTTGTCTCCTCTTCAGTGTCTTGGCCACGTTGTTGAGTTACTCTCGCATGTAATAATGCACCTCAGCCACAGTTTTTTCTTTAAAAAACTTCTGCACGGTTTCTGCAAAATTAAAAACATGAAACATAAATAATTTGATGAACGCAGGATGCACAGTTCTTAATATTTCTGAGTTTGGAAATAAGGCTCATGGAAAAAATATCATCATTTCCTGTTTATATTTAAGGTACATTACCATTCTCAGAATGTAACCATTCCAAAGAGAAATCCCCTTCTTTGCTGAATTCTAATCGCATGAAATAGGTCGATCATGCTCTACTGCATAGAACATGTTGCGTGCAACTCGAATTGTATGACATGTTCATGTTGCAACACAGTCAACTTCAACAATTTGTGACTAGAAGTCATACCGTGAGAACTCATCTTTAGGAATGCTATCAAAACTAAAATTCTGATTACAACTGCATGATCGGTACTTGTTGTCGATGGGCATTACAAATTGAGGGTGTAAGTAGTACAGCTGCAGAAATGAAAAAAAAAAAACATACACATAACAGCGAACCAGTGACAGGTTGAAATCCTTGATATACTTACTCGTAATTTGGTCTATTTCGCCACGGTCCATAGGTGGCTTAGTTGGTAAGCCACCAGCTCTCCTTCCGCCAGTCACTGAATGAGCGGCAAGGTACTCATCTGGGTATAAGCCATGTAGCAAATCATTGGTCATCTTTCTAGCATCGTTCTTTGTGATGCTGTTAACAAGGCGTTGTGGTATGGAAAACTAAAAAAGACAAAAAAAACAAAAACAATATAGATGGCAACACAAATTCAGGAAAAACGCAACTCAAGAAATTTGATTACTTAGCTTCGCTAAATCTTCACTAATAATATGACAGTAGGTTAATAATTATGGAATAGGTTGCCATAGGTTACCAGTGTAGATTTGATGGCAACCTCACAGAATCTAGTCACAATTTCGGACACTTTTGACCCTTCCGTAAGATTCAATGAAGACAAGCTACATGCTGTTTTATATCATATCGTACTTGATTTATGGAGAACTTAATTGTGCTTTAATTTGTTGACATGTAAATGTCCTTATTAAAAATCACCTCCTATGCCTAATTAGAGTACTTACCACCGAATCTCAAAACTTTGGCTGGAACAGCTGGAATCGTAATTGAGCCCATCAACAATTTTACAATGCCAAACGTCATGGAGGGTCCAATTTACGCCTCGCTGCATCCTGTTTGTAGTAATCAGGACGATAGGCTATTGTGAGAGTGCAAATGGGACGAATGTACCCTGCTAAACAATGGCTTGGGTAGCCAGGATAATCGCTCGCTGCCGTGCTCCTCGCTGTGCCATAGAGCGCTCCAGTCACAGTGATGCCTTGATGTTGATCTAACTTCCACATTAATCTGTGTGAAGGACTGGTCTCAGTGACGGCGTGGGGCACTTCCTTTTACTGTTGATTTAGGAACCCTAAATTAACGCTAGAATCTCACTCAACTTTATCACGAACAGTAATCCATTCTGTCGTTTTACAAGAGGACTGCATGGTCGGGTAACTTGTCCCATTACAGGTCGAAGAACTCGCGACAAAACAGACCAAACAGAAATTTACTTTTTCACCGCCATGTTTGTCGTAGCCTCGTTTTCGATCTCACAAAAACGATCGGAATCGATCGACCATTCGGAAAAACAACGGAAATCAACGAAGTATAGCAACAATAGCCTGACTATTAAAAGAGGGAATTTCATTCGAATCTTTGTTAGAGTTGAATGTCGGAATATTAGAGGACATATTCAGTGGATAAACAGCCTGTTCGGAAAAATAAGACATAAAAAAATTCCCGGCCACGATGTCACTTTTTTTTGTCAGCCTGACTGTACGTGTTGTTGTTGTTGTCTGAGAAGTCGAAATCCGACGTAGGATTTATTCGGCAACTAATGAACTGACAAATAGTTTTGATAAAATTTCTCCTGTATTAAAGTTTAGAAAACGTTTCAGTTTGCGTCACATTTCCCTATTCGTGGGGTGGCTTTTCATCGAAGCAAGGCCTGTGCCGTAGCTCTGCAGGGTCAAATTTTGCGGAGTTGAAGATGTTAATTCCTATTTCCGGGAACTACGGGGAAACTCTTCCCTTAATTGTTTATAATCCTTAATGCAGAGATGACAATTAAACATGTTGTAAGTCCCACTGATTCAAGCCAAGAAAATAAGAATGTCTTTTGTTCCAGGACAAGCATTCAGAGTACCCAATATCGATACATTTCTTTTCCGCCTCGTACCACATGATGTTATTCGCCAGAGGTAAACGCAATCAGTATATTTTGTAAACATCATTTGTTTAAATATACCGTTTAATTCTAAGCCTTTCTGTCAGGTATTCAACTTTATTCACAGGCATAACTTTGCATTCATGCATTTATTTCTCGTAAATTGAAAGCCTTCCCATGTTTTGTTTGGTTTTTTCACTAACAACAGTACGCCAAAAAAATCAAGGAAATAATATTTTGGTTAAATATGTTATACAGTACCATGGTTTTTGTTATGTACCGTGGTATTAATATTGTTCAGAATGGTTAACCATGGTATGTTAAGCCAATGCATTGTGCACCAAGGTAATTAATATGGTATTACCATAGTGGATCAAGGTTAAGTTTAACCATGGTACATCTGTACCATGGTATTACCAGGATGCTACCATAGTTGAACAGAGTAAACCATGGTACACTGAACCATGGTATTACCATGAAAACCATGGTACATTGAACCATAGTGCAATCTGTACCTGTACCATGGTATTACCATGAAAACCATGGTACATTGAACCATAGTGCAAACTGTACCATGGTATTACCATGAAAACCATGGTACATTGAACCATGGTGCAAACTGTACCATGGTATTACCATGGTATTACCATGAAAACCATGGTACATTGAACCATAGTGCAAACTGTACCATGGTATTACCATGGTATTACCATGAAAACCATGGTACATTGAACCATGGTGCAAACTGTACCATGGTATTACCATGAAAACCATGGTACATTGCACCATGGTACATCTGTACCATGGTATTACCATGGTATTACCATGAAAACCATGGTAAAACCATGGTATTACCATGAAAACCATGGTAAAACCATGGTACTTTTTTATAAGGGTATGAATGACCGTTTACATGTCGGTCTGAATAGCGGTCTGTCCTATCTGAATAGCGGTCTAGATCGCCAGAGACAATAATATAAACACTTCGAACTCATAAATAGGTATAATGAGAGAGTAGTTCATTGGCTACAAGTTGGAGTCTTCAGTCCCTACATGGGACGCTAGTGGGTGCTACTACGAATGACTGTTTATCTGCCGGTCTGAATAGCGGTCTGGCATATCTGAATAGCGGTCTAGATCGCCAGAGACAATAATATATATATTTCCAACCTATAAATAGGTATAATGAGAGAGTATTTCATGGGCTACAAGTTGGAGTCATCAGTCCCTACATTGGACGCTAGGGGGCGCTACTACGAATGACCGTTTACATGCCGGTCTGAATAGCGGTCTGACCTACCTGAATAGCGGTCTGGCCTATCTGAATAGCAGTCTAGCTTGTCAGAGCCGAAAATATAAATGCTTGGATCTTAAAAATAGGCATGTCGAGAGAGCATGCCATCGACTAAAAGATGGAGTCTTCAGTTCCTTTATCGGGCGCCAGGGGGCGCTACTATGGATGACCATTTACATATCGGTCTGAATAGCGGTCTGTCCAATATGAATAGCGGTCTAGATCGCCAGAGACAATAATATAAACACTTCGAACTTATAAATAGGCTTAGTGAGAGAGTATTTCATTGGCTACAAGTTGGGGTCTTCAGTCCCTACATCGGACGCTAGGGGGCGCTACTACGAATGACCGTTTACATGCCGGTCTGAATAGCGGTCTGGCATATCTGAATAGCGGTCTGTTCTATCTGAATAGCGGTCTAGCTTGCCAGAGACGAAAATATAAATGCTTGGAGTTGGAAAATAGACGTGTTGAGAGAGTATGTCATTGGCTACAAGATGGGGTATTCAGTTCCTATATCGGTCGCCAGCGGGCGCTGCTATGAATGATCGTTTACATGTCGGTCTGAATAGTGGACTGGACTATCTGAATAGCGGTCTAGATCGCCAGAGACAATAATATAAACATTTCGAACTTATAAATATGTATAATGAGAAAGTATTTCATGGGCTACCAGTTGGAGTCTTCGGTCCCTACATGGCACGATAGGGGGCGCTACTTCGAAAATTTGCATGCCGGTCTGAATAGCGGTCGGTCATATCTTAATACCGGTCTGGCCTATCTGAATAGGGGTCTAACTTGCCAGAGCCGAAAATATAAATGCTTGGATCTTGAAAATAGGCTTGGTGAGAGATTATGTCACTGGCTACAAGATGGAGTCTTCATTTCCTATGCCGGTCTCCAGGGGGCGCTACTATGAATGACCGTTTAAATGTCGGTCTGAAAATCGGTCTGACCTATCTGAATAGTGGTCTAGCTTGCCAGAGCCATTAGTTTGAACACCTCGAGTTTGTAAATAGATATAATGAGAGAGTATTTCATGGGCTACAAGATGGAATCTGCAGTTCCTATATCGGGCGCCAGGGAAAGACCTTTAACCCTACCTGGCCTAGGGGGGGGGGGGGCACTTTCCTGCCCTGTTGGATGTTTGCTCCTATCCCCGGTACGACAAAAAATTGAGAGCTGAAACTTCGTGACTTTTAGATTATACTATTGGGGTCATTTTGAGCCTATTTGCGTGACCACCCGAGCAGAGGATCATGGGTAAATTTAAAATGGCGGCCATGTGGGTTATCAGAAAAGTGATGTTTTCGTCACATTTCTTCAAATTTATTGCTTTTCTGTATGGAAAAGTGGGTAGAACCTATTTTATTTCCTAACAGATTATTATTTACTGATTTATCTTGCAGCTTTTACGAAGAAAAAAAAATTAAAAAAAAAAAATTCGAAAATTCTGACCGAAAAAAGTTTTTGAAACTGACGTCATAGTGACGTCATCATGATGGCCATCTTGGATTTCTTACAATTTCTTGTAGAGCTTGACCCAATGATATAGTGTGGTAATTTTCAGCCCTATAGCTTTAGCGATATCGAAAATATATAGAGGGGCACTCCCCCCCCCCTCTCCCGGCTGTAGTACACCCCAAATCGCCCAGGCCAAATAGGGTTAACATGTCGCTCTGAATAGCGGTCTGGCCGATCTGAGTAGCGGTCTACCTTGCCAGAGCCAATAATATAAACACCTCGAGTTTGTAAATAGGCATAATGGAACAGTATGTCATGGACTACAACTTGGGATCTTCAGTTCTTATATCGAGCGCCAGGGGCGCTACTATGAATGACCTTTAACCCTACCTGGCCTGGGGGGACATTTTCCGCCCCCTGTTGGTTTTTTGCTCCTATATCCGGAACCACAAAACAATTAAGAGCTGAAACTTCGTGACTTTTACATTATCATATTGGGGTCATTTTGAGTCTATTTGCATGACCACCCGGGCAGAGGATCATGATTAAATTCAACATGGCGGCCATGTAGGATACCAGAAAAGTGATGTTTTCGTCATATTTCTTCAAATTTATTGCTTTTCTGCATGGAAAAGTGAGTGGAATCTATTTTATTTCCTATCAGATTATTATTTACTAATTTATCGTGCAGCTTTTACGAAGAAAAAACAAAATCACACTGGCGTCATCATGACGGCCATCTAGGAGAGCTTGACGCAATGATATAGTGTGGTAATTTTCAGCCCTCCAGCTTTAGCGATAGCGAAAATATATAGAGGGGCACTTCCCTCCCCCTCCCCCCCCCCCGCCCCGGCTGCGATACAAGCCAAATCACCCAGGCCAAATAGGGTTAACATGTCGCTCTGAATAGCGGTCTGGTCGATCTGAATAGCGGTCTACCTTGCCAGAGCCAATAATATAAACATCTCGAGTTTGTAAATAGGCATAATGGGAGAGTATGTCATGGGCTACAACACGGGGTCTTCAGTTCCTATATCGAGAGGCCAGGAGGCGCTACTATGAATGACCGTTTACATGTCTGTCTGAATAGCGATCTGGCCTATCTGAGCAACGGAGACAATAATATAAACACATTTTGGGGTGTAAAGGTGTAGAAATGGACCATCCTTGGACCGGTTGAGGTGTCATCTTGAAGATTTTGATGTCAAGTGTGGCGTCATCGGTGACGTCATCAGTACGAGTGGTAGCGAAATGCGATCTTGGCCCGAATGGGATGGTCGGCCATATCCGGTAATATAATGACCAATAAGCCTTTATCCACCCTTTCAAAGCATCAAGAGGCGTCTCCGTACCTTTTCGGAACTTGGGGCATTCCCTTCAACCTGTTAATGTGGTTCGTCCTTCATTCCGAGCGACCAGCGGTCCCATCTCCGGGCTCCGAGCGGCCGCGTTCCTCCCGAGCTCCGATCTCCCGACTGCCCCATCTCCGAGCTCCGAGCTTCGAACTCCCAACTGCCCCATCCCCGAGCTCCGAGCACACAACTGCCCCATCCCCGAGCTCCGAGCTCTAGCATATAAACACGGCATACATCTGTGAAAGCTTCATTATAAGCCGGGTGCCGGTGGAGACGAGAACCATGGCTTACGCATGTCAGGTGCGTTCGAAGTCATTTTCCACGTCATTTAATCGACGTAGAGATTTGCTTTCCATACATAATAATCGTATAGAGCAAAGCCATCTCACGGAAACGAGTCCAGATAACGCCCGAATTCAACGTATGCGTGAAGAACGATCAACACCTACGTCACACACAAGAGTATTGGAGCACCCCTATATCATTGCGGTGAGCGGCCCTGTGGGATGTGGAAAGACGTCATGGGTGATGAAATTTTTAGAGGAAGGTGTGGCAACTCCAGCCCTAACACGCATTGTTTGGTGCTACAGCCAGTGGCAGTCCGCCTGCAAAACTACAAGTTTACAGAATGTGAGCTTCGTCCCAGGGATCCCTCGCGATATTGATCAGGCGTATTTCTTCGATTCGACCAGGTCAATATAATCGTGCTCGATGACCTGATGAATGCGGCCAAGAAAAAATTCGAAAATCGAGGACCTATTCACCAAAGGATCCCATCATCGGAAACTGTCCGTCATCTATTTGACCCAGAATCTCTTTCCTCCAGGGAAGGCGTCCACAGATATTGCCTTGATATTGCAAAAATCCGTATGTTTGGTAGTCGAAATTATCCTCAGAACATCGATCATTTAATGCAGGCGTTTCAAGGCGCGACAAGTCGTCCGTACGGCTACCTGTTCGTAGACGTAAAAGCTCATACCCCCTGTTACCCGGTGAGGGGTCGCTACAACGTCATATACCCCAACACCATCCAACGAGTCCACACATGGCAGCACCCGTCCAGCAGCAGCAACCCAGCCCCATACAGCGGGTCCCTTTCATACCATCTGTCCTGGAATATCACCCAACCGTGGAGGACCAACCCAAACCAGTACAAGAGAATGAACAGGTAAACTCGAGGCTATGGAAGGATGTATTCAAAGAATGTATGGACACCGAGATGAGCGAGACGTTGGAGGCCACAAAAAACAAGTTTCACAACAAAGGGTATTCGAAAGAGGAAGCCGCAATTTTAGCCCATAACACTTTGGTACCCAGATTACGACGGGCTGTATATCAGCAGTATGTCGATCTCTTCACTCATATGAAATTGCTGGACAAGGACCCGGTCCATATGAAAATCGAAAGAACAGCGTTGATGATGAAAACCCCAGGCATGAACTGGACAGAGGCGTATGTCAGAGCGATGGCTCAAAAGAAACAGTTGTTTGAACGCATGGTTCAAGGGCGTTAAGGCGTTAAGAAAGGGTGTTAAGGCGCTGAGACGGCCGTTAAGGCGTTGAGACGGGCATTAAGGCATTAAGATAGAGCGCTGAGACGGGCGTTAAGGTGTAACGACGGGCGTCACTGCATTTCGATGAATTAGTGGCAATTCCATGGAATACCTAGAAAATCAGATCTTCTGAGCTAATTCACCAGGGCGTTGAAACGTTAAGCTGGGCGTTGGCGGGCGTTACTGTTCATAAAAGCAAGCGTATTCCACAAACGTGGACAGTCTACTTCCAACCATCAACATGGGTTATAATAGCTCTGAGAGCGAACGCACATTTACCAGACTTTACGATATGATGCGACACGAGGATACTTTCTATCCAGACACCGAGAAGCCGACTGAGGAGGCAGATAATGATACCGAAACAGAGACTGCTGACATTCTGTTTACTGATACGGAGAGTTTGATCTCATTAAATTATAATTGATCTCAGATAGTCAGCCTATCTCCCAACGAACTGAGGAAAAGTGAGAGCCTTGGGATCGTATTGTGCATGAAGCTATTCATACCCACGCTGCGGTGATCGAAGACGCGGGACAGGGTAACTTACAACAGGCATACATTCAAATGCGCCCGAACATCAGGAAAACAGGCATGGTCATCTGTGAATGGTATAGACTGCTGCCATTTGAAATGAAACGCGACCCCACGCACAGGTCCGTCAGAAAGACCAAGCGTTACTTGGAAGAGGATATGGGTTTACCACCCACCGTAGCCCGGGAAAATGCGATCAGAATGCACAAAGGTTGAAAATTTATATAAAAAACAAACAAAGCCGCTCGCCGCCCTGAAATTAATAGTATGGTGTAGTTACGTGCACGGTCTTTAAGAATAGAGTAAAATCAGAGCGGCGCGCAGCTTAGTTTAGACGAAAAGTCTATCAGTTATACCCCTCTACATAATATATATTTTCATGTTGTTTAATGTTTCGAGATGGTATATAAAAAAAACAAAGTCGCTCGCCGCCCTAAAATTAACGGTATGGTGTAGCTGTATACAGGCTTGTTCAGAATAGTGTAGATCCACAGCGGCGCCGCATTATTTTAAAGAAAAGCCGAGAAATTATACCACCACTCATTATTTTCTCAAATATATTTTAAGGGTTAATAATTTATATAAAAAAAATGAAGCCGCGCGCCGCCCTGAAATTGATGTTATGGTGTAGTTACACTTTCAGAATTGGGTAAATTCACAGCGGCGCGCAGCTTAGTTTAGACAAAAAGTCTATCAATTATACCCTCTACATAATATATCTTTTTTCGTATTGTTTAATGTTTCGAGATAGCATATAAAAAAGCAAAGCCGCGCGCCGCGCTGAAATTAATGGCATGGTGTAGCTGTATACAGGCTTGTTCAGAATAGTGTAGATCCACTGCGGCGCGCCGCTTTCTTTTAAAGAAAAGTCGAGAAATTATACCACCACTCATTATTTTTTTTAATTGAGTTTGAAGGTTGAAAATTTATATACAAAAAACAAAGCCGCGGGCCGCCCTGAAATCAATGGAATGATGTAGCTACGTACACGGTCTTTCAGAATAGAGTGAAATTAGGGCGGCGCACAGCTTAGTTTAGACGAAAAGTTAATCAATTATACCCTTCTACATAACTTTTATAGTTTTCATAATGTTTAAAGTTTCGAGATAGTATATAAAAAACAAAGCCACGCGCCGCCCTGAAATTAATGGTATGGTCTAGCTGTATACAGGCTTGTTTAGAATAGGGTAGAGCCACAGCGGCGCACTGCTTTATTTTAAAGATAAGTCGAGAAATTATACCACAGCTCATTATTTTTTCAGTTTATTTTCAAGTTTGAAAAGTTACATAAAAAAACACAATGCCGCGCTCAGCTCTGAAATAAATGGTATGGCGTAGCTACGTACACGATGTTTCAGAATAGAGTAAAATCAGAGCGGCGCGCAGCTTAGTTTAGACCAAAAGTCTATCAATTATACCCCTCTACATAATATATGTCTTTTCATATTGTTTAATGTTTCGAGATAGTGTATTAAAAAAAACAAAGCCGCGCGCTGCCTTGAAATTAGTGGTATGGTGCAGCTCTATATAGTGTAGATCCACAGCAGCGCACCGCATTGTTTTAAAGAAAAGTCGAGAAATCAAACCACCACTCATTATTTCTTTTTAATTTATTTTAAAGGTTAAAAATTTATGTAAAAAAAAAGACAAAGCCGCGCGCCGCCCTGGAATTACGAGTATGCTGTAGCTACGTACACGGTCTTTCAGAATAGTGTAAAATCAGAGCGGCGCGCAGCTTAGTTTAGACGAAATGCCTATCAATTATACCCCACTACATAATTCATAATATATCTTTTTCATATTTTTTACTGTTTCGAGATAGTATATAAAAAAAACTAAGCCGCGCGCGGGCCCTGAAATTAATGGTATGGTGTAGCTGTATACATGCTTGTTCAGAATAGCGTACATCTACAGCGGCGCTCCGCTTAGTTTTAAAGAAAAGTCGGGCAATGCCACAGCTCATTATTTTTTAAATTTATTTTAAAGGTTAAAAATTTATGTATGAAAAATAAGACCGCGCTTCGCTCTGAAATTAACGGTATGGTGTAGCTACGTACATGGTCTTTCAGAATAGGGTAAAATCAGAGCGGCGCGCAGCATAGTTTAGAAGAAAACTCCACCAATTATACCGCTCTACATAATATATCTTTTTTATATTGTTTAATGTTTCGAGATAGTACATAAAAAAAACAAAGCCGCTCGTCGCCCTGATATTAATTGTATGGTGTAGCTGAATGAAGGCTTGTTTAGAATAGTGTAGATCCACAGCGGTGCGCCGCTTTATTTTAAAGAAAAGTCGAGCAATTATACCACAGCTCATTATTTCTTTTTAATTTATTTTATAGGTTAAAAATTTATATAACAAAAAAGCAGCGCGTCGCCCTGAAATTAATAGTATGGTGTAGCTACGTACATGGTCTTTCAGAATAGAGTAAAATCAGAAGGCGCGCAGCTTAGTTAAGACGAAAAGTCTATCAATTATACCCTTCTACACAATATTTTTTTCATATTGTTTAATGTTTCGAGATAGAATACAAAAAAAAACAAAGCCGCCCGCCGCCCTGTAATTAATGGTATGGTATAGCTGTATACAGGGTTGTTTAGAATAGTGTAGATCCACAGCGGGGCGCTGCTTTATTTTAAAGAAAAGTCGAGAAATTATACCACAACTCATTATTTTTTCAATTTATTTTCAAGGTTGAAAAGTTACATAAAAAAACACCAAGCCGCGCTCCGCTCTGAAATAAATGGTATGGCGAAGCTACGTACACGGTGTTTCAGGATAGAGTAAAATCAGAGCGGCGCGCAGCTTAGTTTAGACGAAAAGTCTATCAATAATACCCCTCTACATAATATATGTCTTTTCATATTGTTTAATGTTTCGAGATAGTGTATTAAAAAAACAAAGCCGCGCGCTGCCTTGAAATTAACGGTATGGTGCAGCTCTATATAGTGTAGATCCACAGCAGCGCACCGCATTGTTTTAAAGGAAAGTCGAGAAATCAAACCACCACTAATTATTTCTTTTTAATTTATTTTAAAGGTTAAAAATTTATGTAAAAAAAGGCAAAGGCGCGCGCCGCCCTGACATTACCGAGTATGCTGTAGCTACGTATACGGTCTTTCAGAATAGGGTAAAATCAGAGCGCCGCGCAGCTTAGTTTAGACGAAAAGTCTACCAATTATACCCCTCTACATAATTTGTTTTCATATCGTTTAGTGTTTCTGGATAGTATAGAAAAAACAAAGCCGCGCGCCGCCCTAAAACTAATGTCATGGTGTAGCTGCATACAGACTTGTTCAGAATAGTGTAGATCCACAGCGGCGCGCCGCTTTATTTTAAAGAAGAGTCGAGAAATTATACCACAGCTCATTACTCTTTTTAATTTATTTTAAAGGTTAAAAATCTATATAAAAGAAAACAAAGCCGCGCGCCGCCCTGAAATTAATAGTATGGTGTAGCAACGTACATGGTCGTTCGGAATAGAATAATATCAGAGCGTCGCGCATCTTAGTTTAGACAAAAAGTTTATCAATTATATCCTTCTACATAATTCATGATATATCTTTTTTCATATTTTTTGCTGTTTCGAGATAGTATATAAAAAAAACTAAGGCGCGCCCGGGCCCTGAAATTAATGGTATGGTGTAGCTGTATACATGCTTGTTCAGAATAGCGATGCCACAACTCATTATTTTTTAAATTTATTTTAAAGGTTAAAAATTTATGTACGAAAAATAAGACCGCGATTCGCTCTGAAATTAACGGTATGGTGTAGCTACGTACATGGTCTTTCAGAATAGGGTAAAATCAGAGCGGCGCACAGCATAGTTTAGAAGAAAACTTCACCAATTATACCGCTCTACATAATATATCTTTTTTATATTGTTTAATGTTTCGAGATAGTATATAAAAAAAACAAAGCCGCTCGTCGCCCTGAAATTAATTGTATGGTGTAGCTGAATGAAGGCTTGTTTAGAATGGTGTAGATCCACAGCGGTGCGCCGCTTTATGTTAAAGAAAAGTCGAGCAATTATACCACAGCTCATTATTTCTTTTTAATTTATTTTAAAAGGTTAAAAATTTATATAAAAAAAACAAAGCAGCGCACTGCCCTGAAATTAATAGTATGGTGTAGCTACGTACATGGTCTTTCAAAATAGAGAAAAATCAGAAAGCGCACAGCTTAGTTTAGACGAAAAGTCTATCAATTATACCCTTCTACACAATATTTTTTTTCATATTGTTTAATGTTTCGAGATAGTATACAAAAAACCAACAAAAAGCAAAGCCGCGCGCCGCACTATAATTAATGGTATGGTATAGCTGTATACAGGGTTGTTTAGAATAGTGTAGATCCACAGCGGCGCGCTGCTTTATTTTAAAGAAAAGTCGAGAAATTGTACCACAACCCGTTATTTTTTCAATTTATTTTCAAGGTTGAAAAGTTACATAAAAAAAACACAATGCCGCGTTCCGCTCTGAAATAAATGGTATGGCGTAGCTACGTACACTGTGTTTCAGAATAGACTAAAACAGAGCGGCGCGCAGCTTAGTTTAGACGAAAAGTCTATCGATTATACCCTTCTACATAATATATGTCTTTTCATATTGTTTAATGTTTCGAGATGGTGTATTAAACAAACAAAGCCGCGCGCTGCCTTGAAACTAATGGTATGGTGCAGCTCTATATAGTGTAGATCCACAGCAGCGCACCGCATTGTTTTAAAGAAAAGTCGAGAAATCAAACCACCACTCATTATTTCTTTTTAATTTCTTTTAAAGGTTAAAAATTTATGTAAAAAAAAAAGACAAAGCCGCGCGCCGCCCCGAAATTACGAATATGCTGTAGCTACGTACACGGTCTTTCAGATTAGGGTAAAATCAGAGCGGCGCGCAGCTTAGTTTAGACGAAAAGTCTATCAATTATACCCCTCTACATAGGTTTTTTTTCATATCGTTTAGTGTTTCTGGATAGTATACAAAAAAACAAAGCCACGTGCCGCTCTAAAATTAATGTCATGGTGTAGCTGTATACAGACTTGTTCAGAATAGTGTAGATCCACAGCGACGCGCCGCTTTATTTTAAAGAAAAGTCGTATTATTCTTTTTAATTTATTTTAAAGGTTAAAAATCTATATAATAGAAAACAAAGCCGCGCGTCGCCCTGAAATTAATAGTATGGTGTAGCAACGTACATGGTCATTCAGAATAGAATAATATCAGAGCGGGCCCTGAGGCCCTGAAATTAATGGTATGGTGTAGCTGTATACATGCTTGTTCAGAATAGCGTACCTCTACGGCGGCGCTCCGCTTAGTTTTAAAGAAAAGTCGAGCAATGGCACAACTCATTATTTTTTAAATTTATTTTGAAGGTTGAAAATTTATATATGAAAAATAAGACCGCGCTCCGCTCTGAAATTAACGGTATGGTGTAGCTACGTACATGGTCTTTCAGAATAGGGTAAAATCAGAGCGGCGCGCAGCATAGTTTGGAAGAAAACTCCACCAATTATATCGCTCTACATAATATATCTTTTTTATATTGTTTAATGTTTCGAGATAGTATATAAAAAAACAAAGCCGCGCGTCGCCCTGAAATTAATTGTATGGTTAGCTGAATGAAGGCTTGTTTAGAATAGTGTAGATCCACAGCGGGGCGCCGTTTTATTTTAAAGAAAAGTCGAGCAATTATACCACAGCTCATTATTTCTTTTTAATTTATTTTAAAGGTTAAAAATTATATAAAAAAAAAACAAAGCAGGGCGACGCCCTGAAATTATTAGTATGGTGTAGCAACTTACACGGTCGTTCAGAATAGCGTAATATCAGAGCGACGCGCAGCTTTGTTTAGACGACAAGCCTATCAATTATACCCCTCTACAAAATTCATAATATATCTTTTTTTCATATTTTTTAATGTTTCGATATAGTATATAAAAAAACTAAGCCCCGCGCGGGCCCTGAAATTAATGGTATGGTGTAGCTGTATACATGTTTGTTCAGAATAGCGTACATCTACAGCAGCGCTTCGCTTAGTTTTAAAGAAAAGTCGAGCAATGCCACAACTCATTATTTTTTAAATTTATTTTAAAGGTTAAAAATTTATGTATGAAAAATATAAGACCGCGCTTCGCTCTGAAATTAACGGTATGGTGTAGCTACGTACATGGTCTTTCAGAATAGGGTAAAATCAGAGCGGCGCGCAGCATAGTTTAGAAGAAACCTCCACGAATTATACCGCTCTACATAATATATCTTTTTTATATTGTTTAATGTTTCGAGATAGTATATAGAAAACAAAGCCGCGCGTCGCCCTGAAATTAATTGTATGGTGTAGCTGAATGAAGGCTTGTTTAGAATAGTGTAGATACACAGCGGTGCGCCGCTTTATTTTAAAGAAAAGTCAAGCAATTATACCACAGCTCATTATTTCTTTTTAATTTATTAAAAAAATTATTTAAAAAAGGTTAAAGATTTATATTTATAATTTATTCAATGTTTCGAGATAGCGTATAAAAAAGCAAAGCCGCGCGCCGTCTTGAAATTAATGGTATGGTGTAGCTGTATACAGGCTTGTTCAGAATAGTGTAGATGCACAGCGGCGCGCCGCATTAAGAAAAGTCGAGAAATCATACCACAACTCGTTATTTTTTAAAATTTATTTTAAAGATTAAAAATTTATATAAAAAAAATATCAAAGCCGCGTGCCGCCTTGAAATTAATGTTATGGTGTAGACACGTACACAGTCTTTCAGAATAGAGTAAAATCAGACCGGCGCGCTTTTAAGTTTAGACGAAAAGTCTATCAATTATACCCCTCTACATAATTCATAATATATCTCTTTTCATAGTTTTTACTGTTTCGAAATAGCATATAAAAAAACTAAGCCGCGCGCCGCCCTGAAATTGATGGTATGGTGTAGCTGTATACATGCTTGTTCAGAATAGCGTACATCTACAGCGGCGCTCCGCTTAGTATTAAAGGAAAGTCGAGCAATATCACAACTCATTTTTTTAAAATTTATTTTAAAGGTGGAAATTTTATATATAAAAAATAAGACCGCGCTCCGCTCTGAAATTAATAGTATGGTGTAGCTACCTACCTGGTCGGCGCGTAGCATAGTTTAGACGAAAAGTCCACCAATTATACCTCTTTGCATAATATATCGTTTTTCTTATTTTTACTGTTTCGAGATAAAAAACAAAGCCGCGCGCCGCCCTAAAATTGATGGTATGGTATAGCTATAGACAGCCTTGTTCAGAATAGTGTAGATCCACAGCGGCGCGCCCTATAGTTTTAAAGAAAATTTGATAAATTATAAAACTCATTATTATTTTTTAAATTTATTTTTAAAGTTTAAAATTTATATATCAAAAACAAAACCGCGCTCCGCTCTGAAATTACTGATATGCTTTAGCAGAATAGGGTCTTTCAGAATAGGGTAAAATCAGACCGGCGCGCAGCTTAGTCCAGACGAAAAGTCCATCATTTATATCTCTCTTCATAGAATATCTTTTTCATTTTTCTTATTGTTTCGTGATAATAAATCATAAAAAAACGCCGCGCGCCGCCCTGTAGCTATGTACACGGTCTTTCAGAATAGAGTAAATTCAGAGCGGCGCGCAGCTTAGTTTAGACGAAATGTCCATCAATTATACCTCTCTTCATAATGTATCGTTTTTCATATTTTTTACTTTTTCTATATAGTATATAAAAAAACAAAGCCGTGTGCCCCCCTAAAATTAATGGTATGGTGTAGCTCTATGCAGACTTGTACAGAATAGTGTAGATACACAGCGGCGCGCCGCTGTATTAAAAAAGGTGGAGAAATTATACCACAACTCGTTTAAATATTTTTTTAAACTAATTTTAAAGGTTAAAAATTTATATATAAAAAAACAAAGCCGCGCGCCGCTCTGAAATTAATGGTATGATGTAGCTACGTACACGGTCTTTTAGAATAGAGTAAAATCAGAGCGGCGCGCAGCTAATTTTAGACGAAACGTCCATCAATTATGCCTCTCTGCGTAATATATCGGGTTTTTTATATTTTTTGTACTGTTTTCAGATAGAATATAAAAACCCCCACAAAGGCGTCTATTTCAAATTACCTTTCCAGTGTAGCTGGATATATGTTTTTTCAGGGGTTTCACAGTCAAACCAGGCACTAGTCAGAAATGTATACCCGCAGCACAATCCCTGTAAGCGAAAAGACGTTAATATTGGACAAAATCGGCGATAAGTAGGATTTGTATACATCCTCTTCATCCCACAACTTCGGCAAGCAAGATAAATGGCTAAGATGAGCAAAATTGGGTCAAACCAGGCCTTCTATAGATATGAGACGAATCGGCATTTCATATGTCGAAAATCCATTGAATGTCCAATATCAAACGAATATCCATAGAATATCCAACGAATATTTTTGAATATTTAACCTCTGCAAACCGAACCTGTGAAATCCGAATGTCCAATATCCAATATCAAACTCACTTCACACGACTAACTGAAGACTCCATCTTGTAGCCAGTGACATACTCTCTCAACGTGCATATTTTCAAGTTCCAAGCATTTATGTTTTCGGCTGTGGCAAGCTAGACCGCTATTCAGATAGGCCAGACCGATATTCAGACAGACATGTAAATGGTCATTCGTAGTAGCGCCCCGTAGCGTCCGATGTAGGGACTGAAGACTCCAACTTGTAGCTAATGAAATACTCTCTCATAATACCTATTTATAAGTTCGAAGAGTTTATATTATTGTCTCTGGCGAACTAGACCGCTATTCAGATATGCCAGACCGCTATTCAGACCGGCATGTAAACGGTCATTCGTAGTAGCGCCCCTAGCGTCTGATGTAGGGACTGATGACTCCAACTTGTAGCCCATGAAATACTCTCTAATTATGCCTATTTATAAGTTCGAAGTGTATATATTATTGTCTCTGGCGATCTAGACCGCTATTCAGATATGCCAGCCCGCTATTCAGACCGGCATGAAAACGGTCATTCGTAGTAGCGCCCCCTAGCGTCCGATGTAGGGACTGAAGACTCCAACTTGTAGCTAATGAGATACTCTCTCATTATACCTATTTATAGGTTCGAAGTGGTTATATTATGGCGATCTAGACCGCTATTCGGATAAGACAGACCGCTATTCAGACCAACATGTAAACGGTCGTTCGTAGTAGCGCCCCCTAGTGTCCGATGTAGGGACTGATGATTCCAACTTGTAGCCCACGAAATACTCTCTCATTATACCTATTTATGAGTTCGAAGTGTTTATATTATTGTCTCTGGCGATCTAGACCGCTATTCAGATAGGACAGACCGCTATTCAGACCGACATGTAAACGGTCATATATAGTAGCGCCCCCTGGCGCCCGATGTAGGGACTGAAGACTCCAACTTGTATCCAATGAAATACTCTCTCATTATACCTACTTATAAGTTCGAAGTGTTTATATTATTGTCTCTGGCGATCTAGACCGCTATTCGGATATGCCAGACCACTATTCAGACTGGCATGTAAACGGTCATTCGTAGTAGCGCCCCCTAGCGTCCGATCTAGGGACTGAAGGCTCCAACTTGTAGCCAATGAAATACTCTCTCATTAGACCTATTTATAAGTTCGAAGTGTTTATATTATTGTCTCTGGCGATCTAGACCGCTATTCAGATAGGACAGACCGCTATTCAGACCGACATGTAAACGGTCATATATAGTAGCGCCCCCTGGCGCCCGATAAAGGAACTGAAGACTCCATCTTTTAGCCGATGGCATGCTCTCTCGACATGCCTATTTTTAAGTTCCAACCATTTATATTTTCGTCTCTGACAAGCTAGACCGCTATTCAGATAGGCCAGACAGCTATTCAGATCGGCATGTAAACGGTCATTCGTAGTAGCGCCCCCTATCGTCCGATGTAGGGACTGATGACTCCAACTTGTAGCCAATGAAATACTCTCTCATTATACCTATTTATAAGTTCGAAGTGTTTATATTAATGTCTCTGTCGGTCTGGACCGCTATTCAGATAGGACAGACCGCTATTCAGACCAGCCTGTAAACGGTCATTCGTAGTAGCGCCCCCTATCGTCCGATGTAGGGACTGATGACTCCAACTTGTAGCCCATGAAATACTCTCTCGTTATACCTATTTATAAGTTCGACGTGTATATATTATTGTATCTGGCGATCTAGACCGCTATTCAGATATGGCAGACCGCTATTCAGAACGACATGTAAACGATCACTCATAGTAGCGCCCCCTGGCGACCGATGTTGGAACTGATGGCTCCAACTTGTAGCCAATCAAATACTCTATCGTCATACCTATTTATAAGTTCGAAATGTATATATTATTGTCTCTGGGGATCTAGATCGCTATTCAGATATGCCAGACCGCTATTCAGACCAGCATGTAAACGGACAATCATAGTAGCGCCCCCTGGAGGCCGATGTGGGAACTGAATACTCCAACTTGTAGCCAATGAAATACTCTCTCATTATACCTATTTATAAGTTCGAAGTGTTTATATTATTGTCTCTGGCGGTCTGGACCGCTATTCAGATAGGACAGACCGCTATTCAGACCAGCTTGTAAACGGTCATTCGTAGTAGCGCCCCCTATCGTCCGATGTAGGGACTGATGACTCCAACTTGTAGCCAATGAAATACTCTCTCACTATACCTATTTATAAGTTCGAAGTGTTTATATTATTGTCTCTGGCGATCTAGACCGCTATTCAGATATGCCAGACCGCTATTCAGACCGGCATGTAAACGGTCATTCGTAGTAGCGCCCCCTATCGTCCGATGTAGGGACTGATGACTCCAACTTGTAGCCAATGAAATACTCTCTCATTATACCTATTTATAAGTTCGAAGTGTTTATATTATTGTGTCTGGCGATCTGGACCGCTATTCAGATAGGACAGACCGCTATTCAGACCGGCTTGTAAACGGGCATTCGTAGTAGCGCCCCCTATCGTCCGATGTAGGGACTGATGACTCCAACTTGTAGCCCATGAAATACTATCTCGTTATACGTATTTATAAGTTCGACGTGTATATATTATTGTATCTGGCGATCTAGACCGCTATTCAGATATGGCAGACCGTTATTCAGAACGACATGTAAACGGTCACTCATAGTAGCGCCCCCTGGCGACCGATGTTGGAACTGATGACTCCAACTTGTAGCCAATGAAATACTCTCTCAATGTACCTATTTATAAGTTCGAAGTGTTTATATTATTGTCTCTGGCGATCTAGACCGCTATTCAGATAGGACAGACCGCTATTCAGAACGACATGTAAACGGTCACTCATAGTAGCGCCCCCTGGCGACCGATGTTGGAACTGATGACTCCAACTTGTAGCCAATGAAATACTCTTTCGCTATACCTATTTATAAGTTCGAAGTGTATATATTATTATCTCTGGGGATCTAGACCGCTATTCAGATATGCCAGACCGCTATTCAGACCGGCATGTAAACGGTCATTCGTAGTAGCGCCCCCTGTCGTCCGATGTAGGGACTGATGACTCCAACTTGTAGCCAATGAAATACTCTCTCATTATACCTATTTATAAGTTCGAAGTGTTTATATTATTGTCTCTGGCGATCTGGACCGCTATTCAGATAGGACAGACCGCTATTCAGACCGGCTTGTAAACGGGCATTCGTAGTAGCGCCCCCTATAGTCCGATGTAGGGACTGATGACTCCAACTTGTAGCCCATGAAATACTCTCTCGTTATACCTATTTATAAGTTCGACGTGTATATATTATTGTATCTGGCGATCTAGACCGCTATTCAGATATGGCAGACCGCTATTCAGAACGACATGTAAACGATCACTCATAGTAGCGCCCCCTGGCGACCGATGTTGGAACTGATGGCTCCAACTTGTAGCCAATCAAATACTCTATCGTCATACCTATTTATAAGTTCGAAATGTATATATTATTGTCTCTGGGGATCTAGATCGCTATTCAGATATGCCAGACCGCTATTCAGACCAGCATGTAAACGGACAATCATAGTAGCGCCCCCTGGAGGCCGATGTGGGAACTGATGACTCCAACTTGTAGCCAAGGAAATACTCTCTCGTTATACCTATTTATTAGTTCGAAGTGTATATATTATTGTCTCTGGCGATCTAGACCGCTATTCAGATATGCCAGACCGCTATTCAGACCGGCATGTAAACGGTCATTCGTAGTAGCGCCCCCTAGCGTCTGATGTAGGGACTGAAAACTCCAACTTGTAACCAATGAAATACTCTCTCATTACACCTATTTATAAGTTCGAAGTGTTTATATTATTGTCCCTGGCGATCTAGACCGCTATTCAGATATGCCAAACCGCTATTCAGACCGGCATGTAAACGGTCATTCGTTGTAGCGCCCCCTATGGTCCGATGTAGGGACTGATGACTCCAACTTGTAGCCAATGAAATACTCTCTCACTATACCTATTTTTAAGTTTGAAGTGTTTATATTATTGTCTCTGGCGATCTAGACCGCTATTCAGATAGGGCGGACGGCTATTCAGACCGGCATGTAAACGGTCATTCGTTGTAGCGCCCCCTAGCGTCTGATGTAGGGACTGAAAACTCCAACTTGTAACCAATGAAATACTCTCTCATTATACCTATTTATAAGTTCGAAGTGTATATATTATTGTCTCTGGCGATCTAGACCGCTATTCAGATATGCCAGACCGCTATTCAGACCGGCATGTAAACGGTCATTCGTAGTAGCGCCCCCTCATCGTCCGATGTAGGGACT
Source organism: Hanleya hanleyi (assembly GCA_036873755.1). Lineage (NCBI taxonomy): Eukaryota > Metazoa > Mollusca > Polyplacophora > Lepidopleurida > Hanleyidae > Hanleya > Hanleya hanleyi. The sequence continues at coordinate 109,621 of JAVTVY010037979.1, read as the reverse complement.
GATGACTCCAACTTGTAGCCAATGAAATACTCTCTCATTATACCTATTTATAAGTTCGAAGTGTTTATATTATTGTCTCTGGCGATCTGGACCGCTATTCAGAGAGGATAGACCGCTATTCAGACCGGCTTGTAAACGGGCATTCGTAGTAGCGCCCCCTATCGTCCGATGTAGGGACTGATGACTCCAACTTGTAGCCCATGAAATACTCTCTCGTTATACCTATTTATAAGTTCGACGTGTATATATTATTGTATCTGGCGATCTAGACCGCTATTCAGATATGGCAGACCGCTATTCAGAACGACATGTAAACGGTCACTCATAGTAGCGCCCCCTGGCGACCGATGTTGGAACTGATGACTCCAACTTGTAGCCTATGAAATACTCTCTCATTATACCTATTTATAAGTTCGAAGTGTATATATTATTGTCTCTGGCGATCTAGACCGCTATTCAGATATGCCAGACCGCTATTCAGACCGGCATGTAAACGGTCATTCGTTGTAGCGACCCCTATCGTCCGATGTAGGGACTGATGACTCCAACTTGTAGCCAATGAAATACTCTCTCATTATACCTATTTATAAGTTCGAAGTGTTTATATTATTGTCTCTGGCGATCTGGACCGCTATTCAGATAGGACAGACCGCTATTCAGACCGGCTTGTAAACGGGCATTCGTAGTAGCGCCCCCTATCGTCCGATGTAGGGACTGATGACTTCAACTTGTAGCCCATAAAATACTCTCTCGCTATACCTATTTATAAGTTCGACGTGTATATATTATTGTATCTGGCGATCTAGACCGCTTTTCAGATATGGCAGACCGCTATTCAGAACGACATGTAAACGGTCACTCATAGTAGCGCCCCCTGGCGACCGATGTTGGAACTGATGACTCCAACTTGTAGCCAATGAAATACTCTCTCATTATACCTATTTATAAGTTCGAAGTGTTTATATTATTGTCTCTGACGATCTAGACCGCTATTCAGATACATGTAGGACAGACCGCTATTCAGACCGACATGTAAACGGGCATTCATAGTAGCGCTCCCTGGCGACCGATATGGGAACTGAAGACTCCATCTTCTAGCTCGTGATATACTCTCTGAACAGTCCTATTTACAAGTTCGAAGCATTTGTATTATGGGATATGGCAAGGTAGACCGCTATTCAGATAGGCCAGACCGCTATTCGGATAGCCAGATACTCATAACAGCGCCACTACCAGCGCCCCCTGGCGTCAGATTTGGGATATGAATATGAAAACATATGAAGCAGGACTTTCTCTCTTACTATGCAGAGTTTGGAGTTCAAAATACTCATAATAAAGAAAATACAAATGTTTTTCTCCATGTCTGAGGAAATAATGACTGGTCCCCTCGAATAACGAATAGCGAACTGCGAACCGCGGTCTAACTTTACGAACGTACACACCAAATATGTATAATTATTGGCATGCAGTTTAACCCTAACAGACCGAGGTAAAATTACTAAAGGTATTATGGCTAACCTTGGGTCACAAGTGTATCTCTCTAATTACAACCCACGCTCTAATGAAAAAGGAAGGGACAATTCAGAAGATTATTTTGATGACGTCATCATGTCGTCATCTTGTCAGAAGGTAATTTGTATGCGATTCGTTAACTGTTATATTCTCTGAAACAGTGATTATGATATAATTGATCCATGTGAAAATGTAGATACCGTACCACAGTTGTTATATATCTTCTGTGGAAATACTTGTACCAGTTGCTACTATATTGTATAATATTATAATACCTATTTCAGTTGTATACGCTCTATGATAGGCGAAACATATCTCGCAATCTCACACTTCTTTCACGCGTTTGTTTTCCATTGAATATAAATTAATTTATTGTTAATCAATTCTTTTGTACGCTTTGAGTAATACCAAAATTAACCGATGTGACACTGAAATATTTGGTTGATCGGAATCTAAAAATCTGAAATGTTATGCTTAAAGCCATGTTTGGCTAGATCGTTCGGATATGTGCCCATCCGCCACACTAAACATTCTCATTAAGGGCAGATATTTAAAACTCTACACAGTTCATATTTCTATCATAAAATGTTATCCTAAATTTTGTTACAATGGTGCCATCTTCAACATAATTGAACAAGATATAAAGTTAATTTCATGCCTGGATGCGACTCAAAATCATTTTATATTTATCCCTTTTTCCTTCGCATCTAAGATAATGTAACTTACGCCAAAAATGAGACCATCGCTCTAAATGCTCTGTAGGAAAAGCATCAAAGGTGCACAGTCGTTGTAAAAAAAAAAATGCTCAGACACCTCATATGTGTGCCAGCGATACACATATCACGTAATATATATGTATATATATTGTACGCATTCGATTTGTACACTCCTGATTAGGCCTACTGGTAACAGATTAACGTGAGCATGGCCAAGGCCTTTCAGATGTTGAAGCGAAATTCCTATCATTATTACTGAAGATACTTCACGAATGTATGAGTTATATTGAGACCTCTTGAGGTTGTCCAACTCTTGTGGTAAACCCATGTACCGAAAAACACAAACGAATGTTTGCTATGTGTATTTAAGAAAGTACACAATAGTGTCTATCACTGCTAGGCATATGACACGAGACATGTATGTGCCACAGTAAGTATGTACCAGAAATACCCAATTTATGTACACAGTAGCGGAGAAGCATAATCGAATACTTGCCCGTAGTTTGTCACGTAGCGGAGGGACGTGACTGTGACGCCAAGTGGTCAAAGGTCTACTATCACTGGACAACAGTCTGTGTGAGACTACTGTCATGAAAACAAACCTTTGTCTGTACATAGTGAGAGTTTTGGAGGGATACCCTGCACGACATTTTCGGCCACATTTTCGACATTTTTAACACACACCTCAAACGAGTGCGATGTCGTCTCGAGGCAAAGGTTATATATATTCGAAGTCCTCAGTGCCCATGCACGTGAAAATGTCAAAATATTGGTGCTATATTTCGTCAGGCAATGTGTGTGCCTGTTCGGATACTCGGGGGTCATCAGCCCAATTCAATAGAATATATACTATTACTGAGGGATTTCCCATCCACCATGTTTCATCGTGTGTTGCTCTAAATCGCACAAAAAATCTTTTGCTTTTCTCAACAAAATATTCTCCATGCTCAAAACATTTTGGAAGTAAAGCAAACCGGTATAATGCTACCCGACTAGATGTCCTTGTGACGTCATCGAACCAGCTAATCCTACTTAAGCTACCCCACCCACTCACCTCTAACCAACATCACACGTGCTCTTCTCAAATAATGTCCATATCAACAGATGAAACACGGACACACGTCCCCAGGGTGGGACATTAATCCCCAGGTTAACATTGTCTGTAGGACATTCTTCCCCAGATTGGAGTGTCCCCCGGAGACTCTATGCATAGGACAGTGTACCGCAGCACGTGTACCGGCAAGGTTTTGTACTCATCGCTGACAATTCAATCAGGTTACGATAAAGCAGCTCAACCCTTTAATTCGGATAGCTTATCTACTGTAGATATTCGGATAGCTTATCTACTGTAGATATTCGGATAGCTTATCTACTGTAGATATTCGGATAGCTTATCTACTGTAGATATTCGGATAGCTTATCTACTGTAGATATTCGGATAGCTTATCTACTGTAGATATTTTGCCATCTACGTTGGGATTAACATTAGATCCAGGAACATCATGTCGTGTCTGTTGTTATTTCAAGCTAATTGTATTCTTCCCATCCAGTGATACAGATCACATGGTTACGACAAGGTAGAGCATTGGTGGATAGGGCGAACAATCCAAATAGCTTCAGTTTTATCATGCATATATATATATGTTGTTGGGGTCACCAAATAAAAAATATACCAGGTTCGAAAATGCAGATAGTTTATTGCCTCCACTGCCTTTTTGTTCTAGATAGGAGTAACACCGGTACCGTAAATTGTCATTATACATTATTTGTACGTGAGTTTAACCGTCACAATAATGCCAACATAGCCAGGGTGTTAGGCTCTCAAATAGTCATGTATTTCGGATGTATTACTCGGTGCTTTAGATCAGCTGTAGCTAGTTGGTTACCCCCACCGTGCGGTTTAAATTTTCCACCAAATCAATAAACATACATACTTGTGTCGAATTGCATGTACAGAGGGCGAGCCGCGGGGACTAATAGTCCAGCAGTAAAATCCTACCATATGGAGGTAATGGAATGGAGCGATATGCAAGAGGGGAGAAAAATTTACGACGACTGGCGACTAAAACGTAACCATATGACTTTATAGGAAAGCTTTCCATGGCACCGCACATTCAGACCCGAGAACACGGTGAATTCTTGGACGTAGCCTTTGTATCTTAACCGTGCTTCTATTGGGACTTTTCATGTGGAGACTATAATGTATCCATAAACGCATAATCTATAAAATGCGTAACCTCCGAAGCAAAGGGGGATCATAGGCAAATTAAAAATGGCGGCTGTCTGGGTGGGTATCAGAAAAATGATGTTTTCATTTTTCTTTAAAATTTCTGCTTTTCTGCGAGTAAAAGTGGACAAACTATTTTAGTTTATATATTTCATTATATATTTACTAATATATAATGCAGTTTTTGCGAAGAAAACACATAAATAAAATCGAAAAATCTTACCGAAAAATCGACCAAACATTTTTTTTGAAAATGACGCCTTGTGACGGCTTCAAAGTGGCAATCTTTTACAGTTTCTGATGTAGCTTGCAGTTCCTGGTGTAACTTGATCCAGGTGTATGGGGTGGTAAGTTTCAGTCCCCTAGCTCAAGGGAAAGATCGCAGAAAAAAAGGAATACATCATCTTAAAAAGGAAATATGAATTATGAATACTGATCGACGATACGGATTTGATATTTTGGGAACATCAGTATGTCTTGCAGGCATCATTGAAAACTGTTGACTGCTTCTCTCTTGTAGGAAACTAGCCTATGTTTATGTATACTATGATTGTCTTTTTGGATTTGGTGCTATATTGTTACATGGAATATGAAAAATGTCTTTGGATTATGAACGCGGATATTCTTTAATGGACGACGGCTGAATTATGAGTGACGGACCAGACGCTTGTAACATGAAAAGGCAATGAATAGTAACTCTGTCGATATCTATCCGATTTTGATTTTGTTTAGTTATTAATAAACCAGAACAACTACTCGTTTCAGATATTTGCAGTTTTATATTTGAAAGTATATTTCCTTTTAAATCATCCGCTTAAAGATTTCGGAAAAGATGGTGTAGATTCGCCGGGAATTTTCCGCCATATACCGACAGGTTTTGACCACTTTTCGTGGAGATGCATCTATAAATATAAATATAAATATATTCATCTCGAGTATTATATCACATCATTTCAGTATCCCCAGCCGTTTTATTATCTTTAATCGGATTGATAATTTAGTACAAAATTAATGCCATCGAAAGTTCTTTAAAAATGATTGACGGAGCAGGGGTTCAATTATTCGTATAATATAAAACTGACAGCGTAGTTTATCATTAAAAACCTAAGTCATTTAATGAAAAGATCCAGTAAAATAGGAAGTTAGTTTCCCAATATTAAAATAGGATCATGTACATCCCACGTCGGGGTACTATATACCCGAGACAACGTAAGTCTTCTTCTGAAAGCAAACAATATATCAACCAGGATACAAGGTTTGAACTAATAAGGTATTTTATTTATTCCATGGTGAACAGTGGGGTGCGGTCTATTAAGGGGGCTGTGAGAAGTCAGGTGTACATATGTCATTCGGGACCGTTCTTGCCGTTCATGAATGCGAGGCTAAACCATGATCTCTCTCTCCATGCCGTTCACATATCATAGCTGTAAATTTTACTGCGATAATTCTGGATGTGGCCTATTTAAACCTTTGTTATAAAACAATATTTTCGTTATTTTGGGAATACACTACTCTAATATAGCATAGAGGCTAGTGCTGAAAATTGTCGAGTCACATAGGGGATTCGAACCTGCGACGCCCAGAGTAAGGCACCGCATAGTCAGCACTATATGTTGGCGATCTAAACCACTCGGCCAACGAGCCTCCCACTGAAATAGGAGGTAGCAGACCGGTAGTCTTCAAAGCGAGCATACATTGCTCCTCTGATGATTGTAATGACACAGCTCCCATAGCTGAATACGTCGAAAGATATCTATTATTTTTTTGTCATTTAAAAGTGGTCGTATAACATTAATTTCGTTATTTTGGAATTACACTATTTTACTATAGCACAGATTCTAGTGCGGAAAATTTGTTATAAATACTCAGTTCTAAGTGACAGTTTAGTTGAAATTCTTTTGCATAGTCTTCTTATCGTATTTCAGTAGTGAATGCTTGCTACACTCTATTCGAGAAAAAAATAGATTATACAAGATGCACATATCGAAAAAAGATTGCGAGGTAACTCGTGAATATAAAGTTTATAGGAACAAACTAAACCACACTCTTAGATTAGCAAAGAACAAATACTATGAAAACAAATTTAGTGAATCTTATAATAATATTAAAGGAACTTGGAAAGTCATAAATGGATTATTAGGTAGAAAAAAATCTAGCGATCTTCCTAGTGTTTTTAATTTCAATGGTAATGATATCACGGAACCTTCGGAAATTGCCACAAAGTTCAATGACTACTTCTCTTCTATTGCCTCCGATCTGGCCTCAAAAATTCCATCTACTCAAAATAACTTCACAAAATATCTTGACAATACATACAATAAAGACTTCTCCTTCAAACCGTGTACACCATCTGAAATAAATGAGATAGTGCATATGCTTAAAAATGGCTCACCTGGCATTGATGCCATTCGCATGTCACTCATAAAACCGATATCGAGCCTAATATCGGCTCCCCTATCGCATATTGTAAATCTTTCCTTCCAAAATGGAATCGTTCCCACTTCCCTTAAGAATGCAAAGGTTACTCCAGTTTTCAAATCTGGAAACAAAACCCTAGCCGAGAATTATCGCCCAATTTCTGTTCTGCCATGTTTCAGTAAAATCATTGAAAAACTTGTTGTGTTGAGGATGATCACATTCCTAGAAGCAGAGATGATTATCTCCCCTAATCAATATGGATTTCGAGCAAATCATTCTACATTTCTTGCCGTTCTTTCTTTATACGACAAACTGGTTGCTGCAAAGGAACTAAAGCAGTTCAGCATTACTACTTTCTTGGATCTTTCCAAAGCCTTTGATACAGTAAATCACGAGATCCTCTTACATAAACTTGATTACTATGGTTTCCGGGGTGTCACAAATAACTGGTTTCGTAGCTATCTATCTTCTCGACTCCAGTGTGTATCTTACAACGGCACTATATCTTCTTTCAATCCTATCAGTACGGGTGTGCCACAAGGATCAATACTAGGACCCATACTCTTTTTAATATATATAAATGACATTACGAAGGCCACATCGGTCCTAGACATTAATCTTTTTGCTGACGATACAAGCGCTACCCTATCCGATGCCGATTGTATTAGACTTGCGGAAAATATGTCACAGGAACTTGAAAAGCTTCATGCCTGGTTTTCCTGCAACAAACTTTCATTAAACATGAAAAAAACCAAATTTATATTATTTAAACCAAATAGATCAACAAATGTAAATATCCCTAAGGTTTCAATATTTGGCACCGAAATTGAATCTGTTTCTAGCTTTAAATTCCTCGGGGTTTATTTTAACGATAGATTAAATTGGCAAACACATATTGACGAACTAACTTCAAAAATTTCGAGAAATATCGGTGTTATCAACGCAATACGGAACTGCCTCAACAGGAAAACCTTGATTATGCTGTATTATTCTTTGTTCTATTCTTACGTATCTTACTGTAATTTAATATGGGGAAACACATTCTCAACTCATCTCAACCCACTTGTGATATTACAAAAGAGAATTATCCGCGTAATAACTTCCAGTGGTAAATATGCCCATTCTAGTCCCTTAATGAAACAACTAAACATTCTCCCCCTATTTCAGTTAAATAACTACTTAATTTTATTATTTACTCACAGATTTCTCAATAATCCCCTTTCTATCCCTATCAACTATTCAAATTATTTTACAAAACTCTCTGAAGTCCATTGTTATCCCACTCGACAAGCCAATCTCAATCTATATAGGGCGAGAGTGCACTCAAATCTATCATTTTATTGCACAAAGTCGAAAGCACCACGAATCTGGAACGCTTTACCTAACTACCTAAAATCATGTCTGTCACAATCACTATTTAAGTCTCGACTGAAATCACACCTCATCAATTAACATGTATGTGAATCAGTGTACTGAAGGATGTACTTTCTAATTATATTCAAATTGTAAATCTTGGAGTTAACTCATCTCAGGCCATCACAAGGGACACGAGACAAACCTATTTTATACAAAAAAGTTCTGTTTATCTATATGCATATATGCTGAGCCCCACTATATATATCTTATGGAACTATAATTCTCTAAACAAGGCTCCATGGTATATTCACCATGTATTGTACATTTATATATTTGTGAACGCACCCAGCGTCTCATGCTAATCTATTATTATTATTATTAATTATCTGGGATTTAACAAGCCCTCTGGGGTTTTATTCCCGCCATATTTCTATGTATCTATAACCTACTTGTACATATATATATATTATTTGTATATGGTGAATAAACAATCAATCAATGATGTGAAAAAAACGAATTTAACCTATCCCCCCCCCCAAAAAAAACCTGTATAAGCGAGGACGAGGCCCGCCATGCCTTTCCATAGCATAACTGAGACCACCGTTTACCACGCCAAGCTAGTTGCTAGATAATGATGTCACTGTGACAATGTACCCACTGCAAGAACTCCGGATCTACTGTCTGAAAAAAAAGATGAACGGTCGTTTTTTAATTTAAACAAAGAATTCTGTCAGAAAACATGTGTTATTTAATCAGGTATATGAGGATCTCGCACGAGGTGAGAGCAGAAAATCGATTCACAACAATCGCAGTAATTTCTGCAGTTTACCAAACGTGACTAGAATGTACAGAATGAATTATGTAATCGCAGGAAGCGATGATCCGTCATTACATCGTTACAACCTATGTAATCGTCTTAGTGAGATTTTGCTTGTTTATTGAGCCAAAATATATGCTGCAACAGTTTTCTAATCAAAGAGCGATCCAGGTCGATTTACCACTATTACATTTATATTATTGCGGTGGTCCATTCCCACCATGTATAAGTTTATGAACGGAGGAGCAAGTTTATAAATTGAGCGATCATTGCCGGAATGGGACGTATTCCCTCATATTTTAGATGAGCTAAGCTGAACCACTCATGATATTCGCAGTTTTTCATGAAATAAAAGCAATACATTATGTACGACAGCACAAGTATACATCATCAGTAGATATTATAATGACAAACACTCCTACTTGTGTTCCATTGACGATAGTAGTATATAAAGGTGAGTTGGAACAAACTTGACCTACTTAATGACGTCACATTGTGGAGGAAGTGTGGAGGAACTTGATCACGTGATGATCACGTGATCAAGGCATGTCGGCCAGTGTGGGAGGTGGTGGTGGTGGGACCAAAATGGCGGCTGATGTGGGATGGGATGGGACAAAATGGCGGCTTGTGGGTGGGATGGGACAAAATGGCGGCTGATGTGGGATGGGATGGGACAAAATGGCGGCGCAAGGGAGCAAACGAGGCGGTGGGGAGGTCACGGGGAGAAAAAACCCTCACATTATCCTCAAAAAAACCTCTAAGCCATATAATAATAATAAACATAATCTATAGGTGTTGTACCATGTTAATAGCATCAGTCTAGCATCTGTACCACCCTAGGGTCGAGCGTTTATTGTCCCGTGTATCTCCGCAGAAAATCAACAAACAAAATGGCGGCTCCAGGATGGCGTGGGGACGCCCTTTCCACATCACGGCGTCGATCATAGCGCCATCTGCACACACTGACGCAAGGGAGACAACTCGTGTGGCCCAAGGATATGGAAATAGCCGTTTTGGAGCTAGGGGAGTTACTACTGGTCCAGTGGGGTCGAGTGAGGTATCAAAGTGAAGCCTAGGTGAGGGGGCATCTGATGGGCTGGGTGTGGGGTTGAACTATCGTCATTCTGCGCATGCGCGGTGGCCCAAGGGTATGGAAATAGCCGTGTTGGAGCTAGGGGAGTTACTACTGGTCCAGTGGGGTCGAGTGAGGTATCAAAGTGAAGCCTAGGTGAGGGGGCATCTGACTGGACTAGTGGGTTTGAACTAGCGTCATTCTGCGCATGCGCGGTGGCCCAAGGGTATGGAAATAGCCGTGTTGGCATGTAGGGGAGTTACTCATGGTCCAATGGGGTCGAGTGAGGTATCAAAGTGAAGCCTAGGTGAAGGGGCATCTGACTGGACTAGTGGGGTTGAACTATCGGCATTCTGCGCATGCGCGGTGGCCCAAGGGTATGGAAATAGCCGTGTTGGAGCTAGCGAAGCCAATAATGGTCCAGTGGGGTCGAGTGAGGTATCAAAGTGAAGCCTAGGTGAAGGGGCATCTGACTGGACTAGCGGCGTTGTCACCATTCTGCGCATGCGCATAGACGTTTTGGGATGTAGGGGAGTCCCTAATGATCCAATGGGGTCGAGTGAGGTATCCAAGTGAAGCTTAGGTGAAGGGGCATCTAATGGGTTGGGTGTGCGGTAGGAATATCATTCTGCGCATGCGCAGATGCAATGCGGATCTTTCGTCCAATCAGAAGCGAGTATTTCAAATCCGTCACACAGCACTCGTCCAATCAGAAGCGAGTATTTTGACCCGGTGCATTATGGGACATATCCAAGATGGCGGCACGTATGTTCAAGATGGCGGCACATCCGGTGTCGAAAACTGGCCATTTCTGTCGGGATGTGGTCACCTAGTGTCGAAAACTGGACCCTGTATGGGTCCCGCTAGACGTGTTGGAGCTAGGGGAGCCACGAATGGGCCAATGGAGTCGTATGAGGTATCCATGTGAAGCCTAGGTGAGGGGGCTAGACTAGGGTGTTGTTTCCATTCTGCTGCGCAGGTCTCGTGGGTTGTGACGTCACTTCCGGTTGGGGTGAATGGGGCGTGACCTTTGGACATGTCTAGACTTGTCTGTGTCTGTTGATGTACTGGGGTTTTTCCCCACAATGGCGTTCACCTTCGGACGTGGTTTGGTGGGTCTGCGCAAGTGTGTGACGCGCGCGGAGTATTATACAATCGGATAGCGGTTGTCGTGAATAACAACAAGTTCAGCAATGTTTATATAGTTTATTACCCCAATGTTACATCATATCCAGGCTGGGGGAGCCGCCCTGGGTATGTTTAGTATGTTCACAGCAAAACAAATTGAAATATCAAACACCATGTTTTATTATTTAACACATTGTCACATTAGGTACAAGGGTTTACTGAGCTCAAGTCAGCGAGCAGCATGTAGACATAGAGTGTGTGTACGGCATGATATTCATCAGTGCACGGGTGACGCATTCAACCGATGGGGGTGATCGGTCAGCTTGGTCAGGAAAAACGTGACATTGGTTACCCTCTCTACCACCCATTGAATGTTGGGGCGTTGACGATGCGCCCATCTCAAGGGTTCCACGGTGTCCAGTATCTCCAGCATCGTCTCTAGTGACCCCCGGTTAATGATGGTGACCGGCTGGTCAAACACATGGTTGTTGGCACTGGGATAATAATACTGTAACTGGTCCGTCTTTTTGTGACGTAAGATGTACCCGAAAGCGACATTCAATGTAAAGGCCGTAGTTTGATCGTTGAAGATGGCTTCCACGTAGCTGCGTAGACAGGTGCGGTTGGTCAGTGGGAAATTGTAGATATCTTGAGGGTGGAAACAGTACCGTGTCATGGACCAATGGCGCCGATCGATGTCACTGATTGGATGGTTGTCCTGTAAGAGATCGTTAGGAACATTTATGGGCTCCACCAGAAAATGTTCGATGTTGTCAGGACTCGAAACCGTAACGCTGGGGTCCGGCTGGATATTCAGGCTCTTCTGTACTGTGGGTATAGGCGGGCTCTCCTTCATCGCATCACCAGTGGCGTTCGTCTCCCCGGGCTTATCTTCACTGGATCTCACCTTCCGTGGCTCCTCTTCAGTAGGAAGTTGTCGCTCAAACCGTAGAGACGGACCATGAATCAACCGTTGGTGTCGCAGCAACTGATTGCGTCGTTTGAAGAGTTGATCACAATCCTCGCATGGACGCTTGGGTGGCCCATGAATTGAACGTTCGTGGCGCAGTAAAGCATCTTCCCGATTAAATGACCATGCGCAGGTTATACAAGTATACAGTCCATCGTTGTGGGTGGAGGCCTCGTGGCGTCGTAAATTATCTAGACGAGTAAACTGCTGCTGGCAAGTTGTGCAAGTGAACATCTTGGTGGTTGATAGAGTGTCTGATGAAATGGCAAGGCCGCTTCCCTTTTATAGCACGCTAGCTGGTAATCTATTTTTAGCACACTCTACCCCAAGTCGAGGATCGAGACTGGTGTACTGGTGTACGACTGAGCCGCATTGCGCGCGCGTATGAAGACCCTGATACATACCCAATGCAGGCGCAGACGCGAAGTGCCCGGATGACAGGCACGGTCGTCACCGATCCGAAAAGACACGGACTTTACCGAAAAGACACGGACTTTACCGAAAAGATACGGACGTACCCGAAAAGACACGGACGTACCCGAAAAGACACGAAGGTGAACGCCATTGTGGGAAACCCCCACAGACAGGTCAGTACATGCATTTCTATGTTGTTCACGCATAATAAAAGGATTGATCTGTAATCTGTGTTGTTGTTGTTGCTCTCTATTTTGGACTAACCCATCAGAATAGTACGTATCACGGACTATACCCGACGTCTAGGCGCGCATGTGTGACCTGGTCTACAAAACACGTCCCTCGGGATCACACACCTTCATTTCTACGGTTGCAGAGCCATGACGGAGATCCAGCCCTATGCGACTCGCATTTTACAGCATGCCACCGCGGTGAATTCATTCACGGGTTACCGAGCAGTGGTCCGGTCCATGTTTGCAGATGGCGACGACAACGAGGGACGACGCCAGATCCTGAACGAGTTCACAGAAACGGTCCTCCACAGAGTGCACTCGATGGAGAGGCGTGCCATCACTTACCACTACTGGACTATGACAGGCATCCTTGATGCTCGCGCTATGGACCAGGAGCGATCACGCCGGAACCAGCGCCGGCTGGTTGGCCTCACACTAGTCTGTGCCCTATTGACCCTGGCGCTGTGGTATTGACAGTGGGGACTATAAATACGAGGGTGAGACAGAGTGTGTGTCATTCACCGTTCGACATTGGACCAAGCATGTCACCCGTCCTACGAGCCATCCTGCCCCTTACACCCCGGGTGGGGTTACACGTCTATGAAGATAAAGTCACCATGGTGGAAGACCGTGGAGTTTGCTGGTCGCCCGCTGAGACCGTATCGAATACGGTGACGCTACACCGTGACGGCTGGACCAAATTTAAACGGGTGTTGAGCGGCGAGCTCGATGGACACGTCATCCACATAGACAATGCCATCTACGTATACCGTGGACCTTTCTTCCGCTACCAAGATGCTACGCGAGGCTTCACCCTAGACCCCGATCTGTGGACAGCCTTCGAGAAAGTGGTGCCTATTGTCGACCAGCTGTTTACACCGGACGAGCGATCATCAGACGAGTTGGCGTGGGCTCGTGCCCTGAGAGAATCGGCGGCAGAACCCAATGAACAACTACATGAACCCGACGACGATGCCACTGATTACCCGGCTACACTCAACCAGCCCAGTGATATGACCACCTGATCCTTTTGATCTCACGGGGTTCTCCCTATAAATACGAGAGACAGTCAACTCTGGTACCATTCACGTACTGACCATGGCGGAGCATATGATACTGGCGTATCTCAGCTTGACCCCCGAGGTTTTCCTGCACGTGTATGCGGATAAGGTCGATATCATGGAGGAGGTGGGAGACGCGGACCCTACACAACCGTGCCCGGCTCACATTCGTCTGTCCCGAGAGGGCTGGACCAAATTCAAACGGGTGTTGTCTGGTGAACTGGACGGCGATCTCATCCACTTGTGTCACGATGTGTACATCCGACGCGGCCCTTTCTTTGCTCAATTGGCTCGGCTAGATGGGGGTACAGTGCATTTTACCCTTCACCCTGATCTATGGTCTGCATTGGAAGATGCCGTGGTAGATGTGGATGAAGTGCTTATCAAGCGGTCATCAGACGAGTTGGACTGGTCATTTTACCATGGACACTGTGAAAGCCAATGAAGAAAATCAGAAAGAAACTCCGGCCCAAGATATACCCGTTATAAATAAACGATAGAGCCAGGGTGCATCATCATTTTGTCACCATGAAGCGCTGGGAGAAGGTGCTGGATAACTTATACTACAGTCCCGACAGTCCGGCGGCCTATAGTGCATTGTCGGCTCTCTATCGAGCGGCCAAACCCCAGGGGATACAACGTGCCCAAGTCCGAGATTGGTTAAGAAGACAAGACACCTATACCTTACATCGATCTGTCCGTCGCCATTTTCTACGGAACCGGGTCATCGTGGGAGGAATAGATGCCCAGTGGCAAGCGGATTTGGTCGATATGAGCGCCTTTGCCAAACACAACGATGAGAATCGGTATATCTGGAATAGAAATAGCGCAATTCACCCGTCATCTTATGGCATAAGATGTACCCAAATGCTACATTTAACGTGAAGGCCGTAGGTTGGTCATTGAAGATGGTTTCCACGTAGGTGCGTAGACGGGTGAGCTTGGTCAGTGGGAAATTGTAGATATCTTGAATAGGACGATGACGGTGGAAACAGTGCCGTGTCATGGTCCAATGGCGCCGAGAGATGTCACTCTCTGGATGATATTCGGGTAAGAGATCGCTAGGAACATTTATGGGCTCGTCCAGAAAATGTTCGATGTATGACGTATCGCTCGAAACCGTAACGGTGGGGTCCGGCTGGAAATCCAGGCTCTTCCCAACTGTGGGTATAGGCGGGCTCTCCGTCATCGCATCACCAGTGGCGTTCGTCTCCCCGGGTTTATGTTCACTGGGTCTGACCTTCCGCGGCTCCTCTTCAGTAGGAAGTTGTCGCCAAAACCGTGGAGACGGGGCATGAATCAAACGCTGATGCCGTCTCAACTGACTGCGTCGTTTGAAGAATTGACCACAATCCTTACATTGTTCCGTCGCGCCCTCGTGGGATGAGCGTTCGTGGCGCAGTAAAGCATCCTCCCGATTAAATGACCGTGCGCAGGTTATACAAGTATACAGTCCATCGTTGTGGGTGGAGGCCTCGTGGCGTCGTAAATTATCTAGACGAGTAAACTGCTTCTGGCAAGTTGTGCAAGTGAACATCTTGATGGTTGACAGAGAGTCTGATGAAACGGCAAGGCCGCTCCCCTTTTATAGCACGCTAGCTGGTAATCTATTTTTAGCACACTCTACCCCAAGTCGACGATCGAGACTGGTGTACTGGTGTACGACTGAGCCGCATTGCACGCGCCCACATGAAGACCCTCATACATACCCAATGCAGGCGCAGACGCGAAGTGCCCGGATGATAGACACGGACGTCACCCATCCGAAAAGACACGGACTTTACTGAAAAGACACGGACTTTACCGAAAAGACACGGACGTACCCAAAAAGACACGGACGTACCCGAAAAGACACGAAGGTGAACGCCATTGTGGGAAACCCCCACAGACAGGTCAGTACATGCATTTCTATGTTGTTCACGCATAATAAAAGGATTGATCTGTAATCTGTGTTGTTGTTGTTGTTGTTGCTCTCTATTTTGGACTAACCCATCAGAATAGTACGTATCACGGACTACACCCGTAGAGCTAGGCGCGCATGTGTGACCTGGTCTACAAAACACGTCCCTCGGGATCACACACCTTCATTTCTACGGTTGCAGAGCCATGACGGAGATCCAGCCCTATGCGACTCGCATTTTACAGCATGCCACCGTGGTGAATTCATTCACGGGTTACCGAGCAGTGGTCCGGTCCATGTTTGCAGATGGCGACGACAACCAGGGACGACGCCAGATCCTGAACGAGTTCACAGAAGCGGTCCTCCACAGAGTGCACTCGATGGAGAGGCGTGCCATCACTCACCACTACTGGACTATGACAGCGATCCTTGATGCTCGCGCTATGGACCAGGAGCGCTCACGCCGGAACCAGCGCCGGCTGGTTGGCCTCACACTAGTCTGTGCCCTATTGACCCTGGCGCTGTGGTATTGACAGTGGGGACTATAAATACGAGGGTCAGACAGAGTGTGTGTCATTCACCGTTCGACATTGGACCAAGCATGTCACCCGTCCTACGAGCCATCCTGCCCCTTACACCCCGGGTGGGGTTACACGTCTATGAAGATAAAGTCACCCTGGTGGAAGACCGTGGAGTTTGCTGGTCGCCCGCTGAGACCGTATCGAATACGGTGACGCTACACCGTGACGGCTGGACCAAATTTAAACGGGTGTTGAGCGGCGAGCTCGATGGACACGTCATCCACATAGACAATGCCATCTACGTATACCGTGGACCTTTCTTCCCACGTCTGGGCCGCTACCAAGATGCTACGCGAGGCTTCACCCTAGACCCCGATCTGTGGACAGCCTTCGAGAAAGTGGTGCCTATTGTCGACCAGCTGTTTACACCGGACGAGCGGTCATCAGACGAGTTGGCGTGGGCTCGTGCCCTGAGAGAATCGGCGGCAGAACCCAATGAACAACTACATGAACCCGACGACGATGCCACTGATTACCCGGCTACACTCAACCAGCCCAGTGATATGACCACCTGATCCTTTTGATCTCACGGGGTTCTCCCTATAAATACGAGAGACAGTCAACTCTGGTACCATTCACGTACTGACCATGGCGGAGCATATGATACTGGCGTATCTCAGCTTGACCCCCGAGGTTTTCCTGCACGTGTATGCGGATAAGGTCGATATCATGGAGGAGGTGGGAGACACGGACCCTACACAACCGTGCCCGGCTCACATTCGTCTGTCCCGAGAGGGCTGGATCAAATTCAAACGGGTGTTGTCTGGTGAACTGGACGGCGACCTCATCCACTTGTGTCACGATGTGTACATCCGACGCGGCCCTTTCTTTGCTCAATTGGCTCGGCTAGATGGGGGTACAGTGCATTTTACCCTTCACCCTGATCTATGGTCTGCATTGGAAGATGCCGTGGTAGATGTGGATGAAGTGCTTATCAAGCGGTCATCAGACGAGTTGGACTGGTCATTTACCATGGACACTGTGAAAGCCAATGAAGAAAATCAGAAAGAAACTCCGGCCCAAGATATACCCGTTATAAATAAACGATAGAGCCAGGGTGCATCATCATTTTGTCACCATGAAGCGCTGGGAGAAGGTGCTGGATAACTTATACTACAGTCCCGACAGTCCGGCGGCCTATAGTGCATTGTCGGCTCTCTATCGAGCGGCCAAACCCCAGGGGATACAACGTGCCCAAGTCCGAGATTGGTTAAGAAGACAAGACACCTATACCTTACATCGATCTGTCCGTCGCCATTTTCTACGGAACCGGGTCATCGTGGGAGGAATAGATGCCCAGTGGCAAGCGGATTTGGTCGATATGAGCGCCTTTGCCAAACACAACGATGAGAATCGGTATATCTTGACGTGCATCGATATCCTATCCAAGTATGCGTGGGTGGTACCCATCCGGACGAAAACGGGGGCAAATCTCATAGCGGCGTTCAAAGACATCTTCAAGACCGGGCGCAAACCTTTGTATTTGCAAACCGACGAAGGCACGGAATTCCTCAACAGACCGTTCCAAGCCTTTCTCAAGAAACAGAAGGTGTTTTTCTTCCATACGTACAACGAGACCAAGGCTTCCGTGGTGGAGAGGTTCAACAGGACATTCAAAGGCCGCATGTATAAATATTTCACCTATAAGAATACAAGGCGGTACATCGATGTTCTCCCGAAACTGGTGAGGGGTTACAATCGAGCCTATCACCGGAGTATAGAGAGAGCCCCCATTACCGTGACCCAACGCAATGAAGCCCAAGTCCGGCGTGTCTTGTACCCCAGGCCATCGCAGCGAACGACGAAGGCGGTGTACAAGGTCGGGGACCCTGTACGGATCAGTAAAGTCAAGGGCAAGTTCGAGAAAAGTTACTTGCCCAACTGGAGCGATGAGCACTTCCTGATTAAACGGCGCCTACCCCGACAGCGGCGAGTCTATGAACTGGAAGATCTCCAAGGGGAAACGTTGCTGGGGACGTTTTACGAGACGGAATTACAGCCTGTTGTAAAAACACAGCAAGACTACTACACGGTGGAGCAGATTTTGAAAACGGAACGTCGACGTGGCAAACTGTTTCATTTCGTGAAATGGCAAGGTTGGCCCAGTTCCTTCAATTCCTGGGTCGCGGCCAACCAGGTGAAACGACTATAAAGCCAGACACCACTGCCGTCCTCCTTCATTCCACGTCCGACCACAGTGCTATGGACAAACAGCAGCTGCCTCTGAAGACAGCGTCTCCCAAAACGCGCAAAGCACAAGTGGGCTTTGGGGTGCTATTGCTAACCCTGCTGAGTGTGTTGTACGGAGGTGTGTTTTACGACGTAGCCTATGTCAGCACGTTACTTAACCAACTGAGAACACCAGGCACCAGTGAAACCGGTCTACAGAGAGCACCAGTCGTATCGAGCCCAGTCACCACCACCACACCTCCGTGTACAAGCCACGTCGAGCTCTACACCTACACCAAGTACGCCCACTACGTCTGAACACCCACCGGATTTCATCCCTCACAGTGAACCGACAACGACGACCCACGTTGTACCCACCCCCATCATCATCATCCCTGACAGTGAACAGACAACGACGACCGACGTTGTACCCACCACCACTCCAGTTCACTCGTACGAAATTTACAAGAGCGGGTTACCACGACAACGGATACACCTCGAACCATGGACCCTGGGTGGCAGCATCCCTTCACTTGCGTCATCGCAGGACCGACGGGTTCCGGCAAAACGCACTTCGTCAGGAAGCTCCTTCAACACGCCGACAGCATGATCACCCCACCCATTGCTCGAGTCGTGTGGTGTTACGAAGAATGGCAGGAAGCGTATGCAGCAATGCCCCATATCACGTTCGTGGAAGGCCTACCCAACCTGGCCGATTTGGAACCCGACACCTTGGTGGTTCTGGATGATCTCATGGCGGAGACGGATGCGCGGGTCACCCAACTCTTTACCAAAGGCAGCCATCATCGACGGCTCAGCATCATCTACATTGTGCAGAATCTGTTCAGTAAAAACAAAGAACATCGGAACATCAGCTTAAATGCCCACTACCTGGTGGTCTTCAAAAACCCGAGAGATACCACTCAACTGCTGCACCTGGCCAGACAGATGTATCCCGGCCGCACACCGTTTGCGTTGGAAGCCTTCAAAGATGCCACAACCCCTCAGCACGGGTATATGCTCTTCGACCTCAAGCAAGCCACCCCCGACCATCTTCGACTACGGACCGGCATCTTTCCCGGAGAGGCCCACCACGTGTACATACAAAAATAATGTAAACACACCCACAGTGGCGCCCCCAGCTGGGGTCTGTGTGTTTGATGATGGGGAATAATAAAAAGAATGAATACCAGAGCAGGGTTGACTTTGTCTCTGAAGTAGATAAAAGGAGCAGCGTTGTGGGTTCTAGCATTAGTTGTACAGGATGTCTGCGCGAGTACGGAAGCACGCTCCCACGCTCCGTGTATTGAAGACGGCCCCACCCGAGTTAGTCCGAACCATTGTACGCGGTGCGGACCCTGACCTTGTACGCTGTCTGTGCGAGATCGGGTACAACCTGTTAAAAGGCAACGTACCACTGACTCCGGCTCAGAAGACCAAGTTGGCCAAGCATAAGACAGGTCTCCGAACCTTAGTCCAGAAGCGGGTCCCTCACACACAAAAGAAAAAGGTGTTACAGAAAGGCGGCTTTCTCGGGGCCATCTTAGCACCGTTGGCCGCTTCTGTGTTGGGTCCAGTATTGGGTGGACTCTTCGGCCGACAATGAACCACACGAAAAAAATGGTCCTCGTCGAACCACGGTTCCTGCAAAACCTCCAATCACCCTACCCTGTCCCACCTACGGTGAAGACCATAAACAGCCTCGATGGAGAGATGCAACAGATCTTACAGAGACCGGGGTTAAGCGACAGTGAGAAAGTACAACGGTACAATGAGACGCTTCAACGGTACATGACGTTCATGGACCAATACAAAACCCGCTCTACCCCAGCAACAGCACCACCACCACCACCACCACCACCACGTGACAGACCGCCGACCTCAGCACCGTTCCAACAGCCGGGTGGGGTAGCCCCCACAGCCCCACAGTGGGTGGAAGACGAAGTGCTGAAGAGTGTACCTGCCTCGTTCAAGAAACAAGCTGGCCTGGTATTACAACGGATGAAACAGAATCCTAACATGACTTGGAATGATAAAGGCGAACTCCTGGTACAGAATCAGGTGGTCCCGGGGACCCACATGACGGATTTAGTGAATGATCTGATGCGTCAACGCAGGTCGCACACGGATCCTCGAGGATGGGAGGTCTTCGCTCAAGGCTTGAAAGACATGCATGTACCACAGGAATTGGTGGGGAATCCCCAGCGCTGGGCCTTTATGGAATCACCGACTCGTGCACCACGACTCTCATCACAACCTTCTTGGGAATCCGACTGGGAACCGGAGTCACCCCCCAAAACTCCACCACCACAACGGGCACCTTCTTTTCAGACCTTTAAAAAACCACCCTCGATCAGGACACCCCACATCTCCAGAGCCGTGACACGTAGCAAGTCAACGCGACGAACACGACGCCGGACGCAACCGCCCAAGGCCTGGAACAGCTATTAAAACCAACAGCAGCAGCAGGACAGCTCAGTCGCCATGTTTTACCTGACCCTACCCAGTAACAGTTCGCTGGATGTGTTTCCTGACAACACCGTGGCCAAGTACGTCACCCAGCTACCGCAACCGTTGCATTTACCTGGACGCTGGGAATGTGGCCTCGTGGATATCCAATACCCTTACTCATGGTACAACGTGCGAGCCAATGAAGTCTGGTACGAGGTGACCTACGAAGGCAAAAACACCCGACTCACCCTGCCCGAAGGCCAACACGATACCCCCAAAGAGTTCATGGGTGGGCTGTCAAGACTGTTGCATTATAAGGCGCTACGGGGGGTGACGGATACTTCAAAACCCATCAAAGCCTATCCCTTCAAGAATCACGTGGACTTCGATTACAACGCACACAACGACAAGGCAGAGCTTATCGTGACCGGCAAGGCGAGTGTCGTACTGAGTCCTATCCTACAGCAAATGCTGGGTTTCGATC
Organism: Hanleya hanleyi; assembly: GCA_036873755.1. Classification (NCBI taxonomy): domain Eukaryota; kingdom Metazoa; phylum Mollusca; class Polyplacophora; order Lepidopleurida; family Hanleyidae; genus Hanleya; species Hanleya hanleyi. The sequence goes on along the minus strand of JAVTVY010037979.1, from coordinate 88,112 downwards.
TAAAGACGTTCGCTGGTCCCACCGAACACCATGCCGAGATGCCGATGGATATGAAGTCGGGTATGTACGGACTCTACGTCTACTCGGACGTGGTGGACAACCACATCGTGGGCGATATTAACACACCTCTGTTACGGGTGGTCCCCATTAAAAAGACGTATGGAGGTCAAGTCACCCATAGTTTCACCCACATGCTCTACTTGCCCGTACGACAAACTGACATCAACACGATCACGGTGGATATAAGAGATGACACGGGACGACCGGTGGCATTCGAACGAGGAAAAGTGGTGCTGACACTTCATTTTCGACAAGCACGTGCTCCCCACTTTGCATAATGAAAGTACCTTACGAGTGCGATGCACGCAGCTATGCCGACTATTATGCCCAACAGGCCGGGGGTGGCTTTCCGGTCTTTACCGGTGCACGCATGCAACGAGGACATGGACTGGGGAACATACTCGGCAGCATCGTCAAAACGTTGAAACGGCGGGCCAAAGAAGCGGGAGGCGTCTTGGTGGCCAAAGCACAACGCACCGTAGGAAATAAAAGAGCTGCCCCACCGAGACCACGCACCAGTCGACGACCGACCCAGCGACGACGCACATCGAAGAAGACAAAGGATATCTTTTCTTAAAACATGTCCTTGATCCACGCCGAGTCCTGCCCCTCCACCAACAGTGAATTTGATTTGTGGACCGTGCCGCCCACACAGACCAGTGTCGAACAAGGATTATGGGTGGAGCATCTCCCGCTCTCCAGCATCAACGAAACCGGGCCCATCGAGTTCACCATCAGTAATGCGGATACGGCATATGTGGATTTAGCCCATACATACTTGTATGTGAAAGCCAAGGTGGTCAGTGGGGATGGCACCAGAATCGTCCAAGCTGCAACGGTGGGCCCGACGAATCTCTGGCTGCACTCGATGTTTCAGCAGGTGGATATTTTTCTCAGCGACAAACTCATCAGTGACTCCACCAACACGTACCCCTATCGAGCCTACATCGAGACACTGTTGTCGTATGGCCGAGAGGCTAAAAATCTCAGCTGACAACCGCTTTATTCTACAAGGACACGCCCGAGCACATGGACACGGTGGACAATGGGGGATATAACAAACGGAAGGCTTTCACTGCGAACAGTGCCTCGGTGGATATGATGGGTCGACTGCACGCAGACATGTTCATGCAAGACCGGCACCTCTTGAACAAGATCCCCATCAAAATCCGACTGATACGGGCGCCTCCGACCTTCGCCTTGATGGCCACTAACGTAGAGGGGCATGTAGCTGACTATAAGATTGTCATCCAAGACGCAGTCCTGTATGTCCGAAAAGTGAAACCGAATCCAGCCGTTCAATTGGGACACATGAAAGCCTTGGAAACAAAACCAGCCCAGTACCCTATCCGACGTGTACAAACCAAAGTGTTCTCTGTGCCTGCTGGAAATATGGGCGCCAACAAAGAAAACCTGTTCCTGGGGGAACTACCCAAGCGATTGATCCTGGCCTGTGTGGAAAATACCAGTTTCAGCGGAGCCTACCCAGAGAATCCGTTTGACTTTCAACATTTCGGCATCAATTTTGTGGCCCTGCATGTGGATGGACAACAGGTGCCAGCCACGGCCTTAACACCGAACTTTGGGCGGAGGAATTTCATTCGAGCCTATCAGAGCCTGTTTACAGCCACCGGTCAAATCAACCAGGACGAAGGGAATATGATCAGTCGGGAGGACTACGCGAACGGATACACGTTGTTCTGTTTCGATCTAACCCCCACCTTAGAGAACGACCATCAGCTGGCCCTGGCCAAGCAAGGCAAATTACGGTTGGAAATCCACTTTGCACGAGCCCTGGCGACCACCGTCAATGTGATCTGCTACGCCGAGTTAGACAACATCATTCAAGTGGACAAGGCGCGCAACGTCCTGTGTGACTTCTCCACCTAACATGGATACAGACCAGATAACCACCGTGCTGGAGAATGACCCAGAGACACGTATGGTCTTTCAAGGGGTGTTCGCCCGAGATGTGTTTCCATTAGACCGTATGTATCCTGCTGCTTACGTTCTCAACACGGACCCGATGGATCGACCCGGTGAACACTGGGTGGCCGTGTACTTGACAGAACAGCAGGGCGAATACTTTGACCCGTACGGCCTGCCACCCCTCCATCCCGATTTAACAGACTTCATGGATCAAGGCACAGAGACGTGGTGTTGGAACAGTCAAACGTTGCAAAGCCTGACCAGTGGCGTGTGCGGACAATATTGCTTGTTTTACCTGTACCATCGATGCCGGGGAAGACCCTTATCTACCATCGTACAGATGTTTGACGAGTACCCCCAGGCCGAGGACCGCGATGTACTCGTCTATGACTGGGCCGCCCATCATTTCAATGTACAAGCCCCGTTCTGGGCTTAAGTTAATTACAAGCCCCTTGTTCTGGGCTTAAGTGCAAGCCCCTTGTTCTGGGCTTCAATGTGCAAGCCCCTTGTTCTGGGCTTCAATTAATTACAAGCCCCTTGTTCTGGGCTTCAGTTTTCACGTGGTTGTTCTCACGTTGTTGTTGTTCACTGAATAAAAAAAATGAGATCTCACCAAAAAACCCTGTCTTGTGTGTTTTATTCATAATGCATCAATGCCCAATGTGGCGATTCAGTCAAACTGAAATCAGTGGTGTAGGATGGGGCCAAAATGTAACCCATCAATGTTAGAATGCAAGAGCACTATAGTAAAATAGAGAGCCAATGAAATCAGCCCACAGACCAAGTACGTGTTTTGGTCTAGGTTTGGAGCGGGCATTTCATTGAGGTGCGTGTATACGGTGAGTGAAGACTCGTCCAACACGTATAGATTATGTTTATGACTATAAGTTCTAGGTAACCCATCAAGGTTAGAATGCAAGAGCACTATAGTAAAAATAGAGAGCCAATGAAATCAGCCTACAGACCAAGTACGTGTTTTTGGTCTAGGTTTGGAGCGGGCATTTCATTGAGGTACGTGTATACGGTGAGTGAAGAGACTCGTCCAACACGTATAGATTATGACTATAAGTTCTATGAGCATAATGCATGAAACTGGTTTTGAACACCGTATTAGCCAATCAGTGGCCTAGAATAGAGCCAAAGGTAACCCATCCATGTCCAGAAAACATTACCCGGGTGTACAAGAACCCAGATGTAGGCGCGGACGTCAGCGAAAGCACACCGTGAGTACCCCAATTCGATTGGCTGATTGTTCGATCGCTGATTGGTTCTTTTTCTCGACCGCTGATTGGCTCTTTTTCTCGACCGCTGATTGGTCCAAATGGACCTGCCCATCTTTCCCAGGTTCATTTACAATCCCCATTTGTGTGCTCAAGCTCTGACTATAGCGATGCCGCAACATTGTCTCATTGGACATTGGACCGTTTGACCTGGAGGTGACCCTTTGACCTGACATGCGTCCGCGCGCGCGCGCGCACTGCCGGGGATGACGCGCCCTTCCGGAGAACTCGCGCGCGCGCGCTCGCGCTGGGGGGCCGGGGCGAGCCGCGGCGGGAAAGCACCCCGGAGGGTTGAACGTTGGAACTCTTCTGGGTTTGGAGGTAGTTTTAGTGAAAACCCCGGAAGTGACGTCACAACCCCCACGTGACGTGCGCAGCAGAATGGATACGACACCCTAGTGTAACTCCCTCACCTAGGCTTCACATGGATACCTCACTCGATCCCATCGACCCACTAGGGGCCCACCACCACCCCAACACGTCTATTTCTATACTACGGCCAGACTGCGCATGCGCAGAATGCCGATAGTTCAACCCCACACCCAGCCCATCAGATGCCCCTTCACGAAGGCTTCACTTTGATACCTCACTCGACCCCATTGGACCATTCGTGGCTCCCCTAGCTCCAACACGTCTAGCGGGACCCATACAGGGTCCAGTTTTCGACACTAGGTGACCACATCCCGACAAAAATGGCCAGTTTTCGACACCGGATGTGCCGCCATCTTGAACATACGTGCCGCCATCGCTTCTGATCGGACGAGAGCTCCGTGGCGGATTTGAAATACTCGCTTCTGATTGGACGAGAGCTCCGCATTACATCTGCGCATGCGCAGAATGATATTCCTACCGCACACCCAACCCATCAGATGCCCCTTCACCTAGGCTTCACTTGGATACCTCACTCGACCCCATTGCACCATTAGGGACTCCCCTACATCCCAAAACGTCTATGCGCATGCGCAGAATGACGCTATGTCAACCCCACTAGTCCAGTCAGATGCCCCTTCACCTAGGCTTCACTTTGATACCTCACTCGACCCCACTGGACCATTATTGGCTTCGCTAGCTCCAACACGGCTATTTCCATACCCTTGGGCCACCGCGCATGCGCAGAATGACGCTAGTTCAAACCCACTAGTCCAGTCAGATGCCCCTTCACCTAGGCTTCACTTTGATACCTCACTCGACCCCATTGGACCATGAGTCACTCCCCTACATGCCAACACGGCTATTTCCATACCCTTGGGCCATCGCGCATGCGCAGAATGACGCTATTTGAAACCCACTAGTCCAGTCAGATGCCCCCTCACCTAAGCTTCACTTTGATACCTCATACGACCCCATTGGACCAGTAGTAACTCCCCTAGCTCCCAACACGGCTATTTTCATACCCTTGGGCCACCGCGCATGCGCAGAATGACGCTATTTCAAACCCACTAGTCCAGTCAGATGCCCCCTCACATAGGCTTCACTTTGATACCTCACTCGACCCCACTGGACCAGTAGTAACTCCCCTAGCTCCAACACGGCTATTTCCATACCCTTGGGCCACCGCGCATGCGCAGAATGACGCTAGTTCAACCCCACACCCAGCCCATCAGATGCCCCCTCACATAGGCTTCACATTGATACATCACTCGACCCCACTGGACCAGTAGTAACTCCCCTAGCTCCAAAACGGCTATTTCCATATCCTTGGGCCACACGAGTTGTCTCCCTTGCGTCAGTGTGTGCAGATGGCGCTATGATCGACGCCGTGATGTGGAAAGGGCGTCCCCACACCATCCTGGAGCCGCCATTTTGTTTGTTGATTTTCTGCGGAGATACACGGGACAATAAACGCTCGACCCTAGGGTGGTACAGATGCTAGACTGATGCTATTAACATGGTACAACACCTATAGATTATGTTTATTATTATTATATGGCTTAGAGGTTTTTTTGAGGGTAATGTGAGGGTTTTTTCTCCCCGTGACCTCCCCACCGCCTCGTTTGCTCCCTTGGGCCGCCATTTTGGTCCCACCACCACCACCACCACCCACAAGGCCGCCATTTTGGTCCCACCACCACCACCACCCACAAGCCGCCATTTTGGTCCCACCACCACCACCACCACCACCACCCACAATGACGCCTGTGACGTCATATGCAAATTTCTGAGGTCAAATTTTACTCGCTTCTGATTGGCTGCCACCTCCACGTTTCCTCCACAAAATATGCAAATTTCTGAGGTCAATAGGGCTCAATTTCAGTAGAGTATACTACTAGGCTCCTTAAGTCCAGTGAAGGCGCCAGTTCGTTTTGTATACGACATCCGAAAATTTACGAGCTCCTAATCAAATAAGTTTTGTTTTGTCAGCATTCATTTTCAATCCGGGAAATTTCTCAAAATATTTCAAAAGTCCTTGACATGAGTGCAAACTTTTTTTGCGATCCATCAAAAAATATTGTTGTATCATCAGCGTATTGTGTGAACGTCTGTTCTCAAACTTTAAGGCCCGTGGAATTTTTGTTGTTTCGTAGCATGATTGCAAGTACTTCGGAACAAAGCAGAACAATATACGGAAAAAGAGGTTCTCCCTGGCGACAGCCCCGTGATATGCTAAATTTGCTGATGCGAACCCCATTAATTAATACATGATTGGTCATCTTTTTGGTAAAGTATGTTTATCGATTTTTGGATAGATCGTCTTAAATTGTAAAAGGCTAATGCTTTCTGTATATATTTCCAATCAAGTGAATCAAATATATTTTTATTCAAGATCCAATAATAGGAGTAACCTGCTGGTATTTGGTGAGTCTCAGTATATACTGTATAATATCATAAATGACCCGTGTATTTCCACCATTGTATCTTCAAGGTATAAATCCCTTTAGGTCCTTATGTACGAGATAAGGTAAATCATTTTTTATCCTTCGTGCAACTGCAGTTGATCCAATCTTATAAGACACATTTAAGAGGGAGATAAGTTAAAAAAAAAGTTTCGGTTTGCCCTCTTTTGGGAAACAAGAAATGACGCCCTGTCTTTGGGTTACAAATATTGTATTGTTATCGTATGCGTAGTTCAAAGATTTTAATAAATAATTGTTCAAATCCAGCCAGAAAAACTCAACAGAGTAGCCATCTGGGCATCGGCTTTCTCTTTCTTCATCTTTTTGAGTGCTTGTAGAATTTGTTCTTTAATCAACTCGCCCTCGCTAGATCTTCTGATTGTTTGTTATTTAATTTTCGGGCATTATTTGTTATAGAATTATCTAAATCAACATACCTAGTTTCTTTTCCACTTTATACTATTTTATAAAAGTTTTCGTTTCTTCTAATATCTTCCCCTGCTCTGTTATGACCTCATGTTTTTGTATTCCGAATTCTTGTTATGGCCCTTTTTAGGTAATTTCTAATGATAGAAAATATTTAGTAGGTTTATTCCCCATTTTCAGATCATGAAGGTTTTCGTCGACCTTGTATCTCTTAATTTTTTTTCTAGTTTTTCATTCATGTCCCACATCTCATGTAATGCCTTTTTGTTCTTCAATATTATTGATTGCGTCAAATTTTTCCTTCATATTCTGTAATTATTCTGGTTGTGTTTCCTCTTGTTTCAACTTCCGTTTTTTTTTTGCTTGAGTAGGCTAGTATGCCAAATTGTTGTTGTGTAATCTCGTTCCCATTTGTTTTACTGTATTCTTGTACTGTCTGTTTTACAACAGTTTTCACTAAATTTACATAGTCTGTATGTTTAAGTAATGAATTATTAATTTTCCAAAGGCCCTTGTCCCTTTTAAGATTTTCAGATGTTACTGATATAATAGTTCATGAAAGATGCGAACGATAGCTCGGATGGATGTCTCCATCGCTCGCGCTATATAATAGTGGTCACGAGATACCAAGAAGAAAAAACGTGCTTGTTTGACATGTATTCCATTCCTCTATCATTGTGTGAACTTTCTCAAATAGCTTGGATCATTCTCATTAGAAGCGTATATTGATGCTAGTGTAAACGTTAGTTAAGGGGTTTTTATTTCTAACAATAAAAAAATCCCTTTAATCTATCTCTCTTTACTCTTAGTAATTCAAATTCAAAATTGTTATTATTAAAATAAAATTGCTACATCTCGTGAATTACTGGCAAATGAACTGATATAAGTTTTATATATAACCCCATTCTGAGGATACTTTTTGCTTCATCTTCTGTGCAAAATGGACGCGATATTTCATGTCTCGCAAATGACGAAAAACCTATATTTTGTTTGTTTGTTATGAAGACCTCGACAGTTCACCGAGCCTATGGTAATTGCAGAACTAGACGCCAGTTAATAAATGGAGACAATTTTTGTTGACAAAAGTGATCGTAACATATTGAATAAAACACAGTTGACGGATACAATTGTGTGTATGAAAATTAATTTCTTTCACTGCCTTCGATCGCACCATTCTTATTTGGACTTTCTTCAAGTGTGGGGGTTCAAGCGTATGCCTTTATATAAAATAAACTCATTCACTAAACAACATAACTGAACTGCAATCTCAGTAAACTCAGTATTCCCCTGATTTACCATCTTGGTTTACCTAGATTGAACTGAACTGAAGCCATTCAAAATTACTTCGTACACGTATTCAGCTACGCACATGGTTTCGAGGCCGTTGCTGTGTCGGAATGTAATTTTTTGGAGCCTAAATGCTATGCTAAATGTTGATCAGCGAGAAAGGATACGACATGTATTACTGTTTCCATCACTATTGTCAGTGCACTATTAAAATGTTATACCTTTCACTGGATCGTCAACTGAATGTAGGACTTGCCATGCTGCTGACTTCCGACTTGTGTCAATGAGACCTTTTCATAATTTCAATTGTTTAAAACTCCTATCAAGTGATACGTTCGGGCAGGCGGTTTCGCAATATGCAATGTAGCATCAAATACTTTCAGATTTTGTATATATTACATGATACCGATGGGCGCGGGGCGCATTTGTGTACAATAATTTAGCCTTCAAAGTAAATCCGATCTATCAAAGGACCCATGCAGGGTTATAGCCGTCAGCCAGGAGTGCCCAGCTCGTGCGGTAAATTGACATCAAGAGGGGACAATGCTTACGTAATATGCATGTAGCGGTGAACTGCGGGGCAAACCCCTTTTCTAACAATACAAAACACTACAGGTAAAATATATGCTACCAGTATTACATTACTAGTATTTGGCCGTCCTTGACCCGAAAGATCTGTTAGAATGTCTCAAAGTTCATTTATACCATATACATGTACCTTGCCGCTCACAAATTCTCACATCTAATTTTCGCAAAGGCTGATGTTAATTATAGCTGTGAACTGACTAATTTTCTGCCATTTATATACATTGCCTCATGTGAATTGAATCGTTAGCATGATATATGTAATCGATATAAATTTTTCAGTAACCCTAACCCTAACCCTAATAAAGTCATTTATACCAGTGCTAATATCTAATTCTCCATAATCTGTCAACTGTACATTAAACTTCGTCGAATAAAAATAACCAGTGAATGATATGACTGGATCGTCTATATAACCTGCCACGCGAATAGTACTTGAACTGAAGTCCGTACTTGTAGTAATCAGTTGTGGATATGGTGCAAAAAGAGTTATAGTAACCGCTATCGACAACATTATCCCCTTCCGATTTTATTTGGGACACAGCTTCGGTGATTTTAAAAGATTTATGGAATGTCCATGAATTTGAGAGAGAAGAGTAGTAGACAAAATGGGACTTCGAACACAGCGTTATTATGCGATGCTCCCTAAAGGGTGTTTTGTTACTTAATATGTAATGCTCCCTAAAAGGTTTCGTAAAACCCCTTTTGTCTTATGTGTGATGCTCCCTAAAAGTCTGTTTTCTTACTTAATAAGTAATAATCCTTAAAAGACCGTTTTCTTACTTAAGATATAATAAACCCTAAATGGGCGTTTTGTTATTTAATATGTCATAGACCGCTTTCTTATTTAATATGTAATAATCTCCCAAAGCCCATTTTGCTACTTCATATGTAATAATCCCTGTTTTATTACTTAATATGTAATGGCACTCATGTTCTATTTACAGATCAAGACGTCTGTTCTATATATAGATCATGACGTCGTTAGGAAAATTCCTGTTCTGTTTATAGATCATGATGTCATGGGAAAATCCCTGTTCTGTTTATACATTATGATGTCATGGGAATACCCCTGCTCTATTTATAGACCAAGACGTCAGTTCTCGACAAGTCGAGACTTGTCCACCCCCCCCCCCCACATCAATGCAGATCATTAATGTTAATATACATCCACGCCATTCGCGGGGAAATGCCGACTTTAACTATGTCATATTCTTAGAATAGCATTTCTATCATTACTACCTAAATGTGGTATATTTCTTGTACAGCACATATGGGTTCAATTATTTTTTTCTATATGAGAGCCGCTGTAATTACACCATGGGATATTATTATTATACCCATTTCCTTTCGATCATGGTTTCGAATATTACTATGTCCCTGTAGGCATTAACAGATAGTGGTGTAAATAATAAATTATACTTGTTATGGAATAAAGTATTTTGGGTTAATTCGTTTAATATATCACTATCATTAATCTTGTTCATGGAGACATGATGTTGTCCTTCCATTCTGAAGATCGGTGTGTGTCAGTCAGCTATACACGCATACTCGTACAACGTATAGCGTGTATATAGTGTATGGATAGAAACGGTTTAATCGATTGCAGATTTTTAGTCAATCTGACAATCAGACACATTAACTAAAGGTCATTCTGTGCGCGTTTTTTACCTTGGAGTCTTTGATTGTGTCACACAAGTTTCAAAATTGTACTATATTCCAGCTTATTTATGCATATAATATGAATATACATATGAAACCTTTGTGGATTTTCCATAATTTACAAACTTTGGCATAGAAATAAGTGTACCCATTTATTCGATAAAGCAAGGGGTTGAAAAGCTCACCAGCATAACTTGGGTAATCGAGTATATGCATAGAAATCTCATATCTGTCCTATTCCCACCACCCTTGTTTTTTGCGAAGGGTGTTTTGTTACTTAATATGTAATAACCCCGGTAATATTACTTAATATGTCCGAGAATCCACCGTATTCTGGGGTCTGAATGTTAGGTGTCGACGAATACTTTTCTGTAGTCATATGGTTGCTTTTTAGTCACCAGACGTCGTCAATTTTCCCCTCCTCTTGCATATCACTCCAATTTAATATGTAATGCGCCCTTGTTTAACTTGGAATCTTGGAAGATTTGTTTAACAATCACAAAACGTTTCTCGGGGAAAGTGGTATTTGTCTTCCAACCAAACATAGCGATGCATCAAAAGTATACTGGACTCCCATCATATTTAGACCTATATCTCTATAAAAATGAAGCGGGCCTTCTCTCTCGTCGACGGCATGACAAAAGAGATGATTACAATTTCGACATCGTAAACTATCCCTTTCTGGACAGTAATATTCCAGTGAGACCTGCGTATACGTATCACGCCTAGTAGCATTTGCTAGATCCTGTGTTAAATGTGACGATTTTAATGAAAGTCACAAAACTTTGTTGCAGAAACTTATAAAACAGGGCTAAACCACCAAGCGCCTCCACTCAAATTTTCTCAAATTTGGCGTTACATATCGCATGCTGATAGCAAAATACGAGCGTAGCGTGAAAGATCTATGGCGTCACGTTTCGTAGCGTGTGTCTAATTTCGCTTAACCCGGGGCTAGGGGCCGTATGGATCCATGTACTTCACGATCCTCATGCTACTCATATGAACAGGCACAATCAAAGCGTGACTGAGATACATCATTCCTTAGATGACGACTTTACAACGAATATTATGAATTAAGAATACTGATCAGCGATACGGATTTGATATTTTTGGAACATCGTGATGTCTTGCCGGCATCATTGAAAACTGTTGACCGCTTCTCTCTTGCGGGCAACAAGCCTATGTTTATGTATACTATGATTGTCATTTTGCATTTGATGCTAATACTGTTATATGCAATATGGAATAGGTCTTTGGTTTATGGACGCGGATATTCTTTAATGGTCGACGGCTGAATTATGACTGACGGACCACGCTTGTAATTTTAAACCCGTGTATGCCTGGATCCTGCTGGTGGACAAGTTATCCCCGAGGCCGGCACCCTGCACACTCAACACTCATAATGGATACAACAGAAAGAAATAATAGTAAGACAGATCCGAGGAACCTTAGTGCAGGTTTCTCGGCCGAGTATCTAATAGTTCGAAATGCACTAAGACCTTTTTCAATCCAAATGACAGATATATTTCCGGCAGCAAAGCAAGGTCACGACATCAAACCTTGTAACATTGCGCTTGATGATTGTTTAGCACCGAATTCTACATGTAATAATTTCAAATTTTCTATATGTGGACACCGTGGATGTCTCACGTGTCCACTCTTTAATACTTCAGCTGCATTTAGTTCCGCGTTAACTGGTAACTCATATTCTGTAAACTCGTATGTTGATCTTAGTTGTTCTACTACAAACTGTATTTATTTAGTTTCCTGTAAGAGGTGTGGTCAACAGTATGTTGGCAAAACCACCCAAAGACGCCATCTTAGGGTGAATGGTCACAGAAAATCCGCTAGGAAAAAGCAATTGCTTATAGGTAAGCATTTTTCTGGACACGACCATGGCTGGGACAACTTTAGTATTCAGATAATAGACGTCGTCTATCCATCTACCAAAGATTCCTTCTTTGGATTTGAGAGAAAAATCCGAGAGTGGGAACTATTCTGGATAGTGGGTTCGGCAATGTTACAAACCGCCGTTCAAATATATCCAATATTACCCAGCTATTTAAACCCCATCAATGGAGACATCGCAGCCATGGTTGGAGAAAGTTTAATAGTGCGATGATTCACTATCAAATCACTTTAAATTACTTAGTGGGTTTAACTAACGCACCCATTATACATAGCTTACGTACAGTTCTGTATGCGTTACCTCTAAGAGCTTTAAATTATATAGCCAGAGATATACAACAATCTGCGTCTTCAGGAAATATAATATCACCCAAAATCACTAAAGTATTTCAAGCTATAGCGTATTTTCGGTTATATCGTCCAGTGAACATAATCGAAACTTCCCAAGATCGGCTTTTCTTGAAACTCCACTACTTAGATAAAGGGCTGGACATTATTTACCTCGAATCCTGAATGATCCAGAGGTACGCAACACTGTACCAAACTATTTTAAGTTCACAGAACCTCCTTGCATTTCATATAAGTATACTAAATCTATAGCCACCAAAATATTCAATCACTCTAAGGCTGTCAAGGAGTTCGACTGGAACTTATACACGTCGGGGGGCTATAGTTGTGATTGTGAATCGTCGAACTTTATCTATGCACCATGCAAACATGTTGTGACTGGTGACCTTGATGTGGTGAGAGATAAGGACCTAAGATTACTCCTGATGAAGGGACCTAAATATAGAGAGCCGAGAAAAATAAATCTGAAGGCCGACCAGAAGATAGTCCTGTCTTCTTTGGAACAGTACGTTATTGATTGGTCTAAGCGAGAAAAAGTCGAACCTACAGTACTCGCTGATTGGCTGGACCTCACCAGGAGCAGGGTCGTTGAAACAATCCGCCATATTACAGTATTTTCGTTATTTTGGGATAACACTATCTTAGAATAGCACAAATTCTAGTGCTAAAAATTTGGTCGAGCCCCGTGCGGGATTCGAACCAGCGACCCCAGAGTCAGGCACCTAATTGCCAGCACTGGATGTCGGCGATCTAAACCACTCGGCCAACGAGCCTCCCACAAAAATAGGAGGTAGCAGACCGGTAGTCTTGAAAGCGAACATACAGTACCCCTCTGATGATCGTAATGACACAGCTCCCAAAGCTGAATAGATATATTTTTATCATTTAGAAAGTGATCGTATAACAGTATTTTCGTTATTTTGGGATAACACTATCTTAGAATAGCACAAATTCTAGTGCTGAAAATTTGGTCGAGTCCCGTGCGGGATTCGAACCAGCGACCCCAGAGTCAGGCACCTAATCGCCAGCACTGTATGTCGGCGATCAAAGGGCTACTGCATGTTCGCTTTAAAGACTACCGGTCTGCTACCTCCTATTTTTGTGGGAGGCCCGTTGGCCGAGTGGTTTAGATCGCCGACATACAGTGCTGGCGATTAGGTGCCTGACTCTGGGGTCGCTGGTTCGAATCCCGCACAGGACTCGACCAAATTTTCAGCACTAGAATTTGTGCTATTCAAGTAGTGTTATCCGAAAATAACGAAATAATGTTATACGATCACTTTCTAAATGATAAAAAATATATCTATTCAGCTTTGGGAGCTGTGTCATTACGATCATCAGAGGGGTACTGTATGTTCGCTTTCAAGACTACCGGTCTGCTACCTCCTATTTTTGTGGGAGGCCCGTTGGCCGAGTGGTTTAGATCGCCGACATACAGTGCTGGCGATTAGGTGCCTGACTCTGGGGTCGCTGGTTCGAATCCCGCACGGGACTCGACCAAATTTTCAGCGCTAGAATTTGTGCTATTCTAAGTAGTGTTATCCCAAAATAACGAAAATACTGTTATACGATCACTTTCTAAATGATAAAAAATATATCTAGTCAGCTTTGGGAGCTGTGTCATTACGATCATCAGAGGGGTACTGTATGTTCGCTTTCAAGACTACCGGTCTGCTACCTCCTATTTTTGTGGGAGGCCCGTTGGCCGAGTGGTTTAGATCGCCGACATACAGTGCTGGCGATTAGGTGCCTGACTCTGGGGTCACTGGTTCGAATCCCGCACGGGACTCGACCAAATTTTCAGCACTAGAATTTGTGCTATTCTAAGATAGTGTTATCCCAAAATAACGAAAATACTGTTATACGATCACTTTCTAAATGATAAAAAATATAAATCCGCCATATTGACAGAAGTACCCTTCCCCAAGCAAAACAAGTACTGAGAAGCCCCAATTCGCAAGAAGTTCTAACAAATCTTCAGAGTAAATTCGTCATAGTCCCGGAAGACAAAGCTCCAAATAATATAATATTCATATGTAAATATTACTATTACCAGGTGCTGGTAGAAAAATTGAGTGTAAACATATCGTCATCAAATAGATCTCCTTACTCTCAAACTACATTTACTTTGAAAGATTTGTTTAACACTCACAAAACGATTCTCAGGGAAAGAGGTATTGTCTTCCAACCAAACATAGCGATATACCAAAAGTATACTGGACTCCCAAAATGCATAAATCACCATACAAAGCTAGATTCATAGCTGGTTCTAGAAGCTGCACCACCAAGCTTCTTTCAATCCTGTTGACGAGGGCCCTTCAGGAGGTAAAAGCATTTTGGGAAAGGTATTGCGCCACTATTTCTAAAATCTCTGGCGTTGAATTTATGTGGATATTGAAAAACTCAAAATGTCTTTCGGAAGAACTTGATGCTAAAGTTCAGATACCGTCCAGACATGTATCCACATGGGATTTATCGACTCTTTATACTACAATCCCTCATCAGGACCTTATTGACCGTCTAAGTTCATTAATAGTATCTGTGTTCAAGAAATCTGATCGTAGATATATTAATGTCGGAAGCCATAAAGCATTCTTTAGCTCTACTACATACAAGAGATATCATTCATGGGATGTTTCTTTGTTGATAGAGTTGCTTGAATTTCTTATTAAAAATATCTATGTGAAATTTGGCAACACAATATATCAATAGCATATAGGTATTCCAATGGGTACTAATTGTGCACCCCTGTTGGCTGACCTATATCTGTTCTCTTATGAATATGACTATATGCAGGCGCTTTCAAAAATCGATCCATTCAAAGCCCGTTCTTTCTCATTCACCAAACGCTATATAGACGATCTTCTTGCTGGGGATAATCGCTATATAAATGACGCAGTGAAAGATATATATCCACCTTCACTGGATTTGAAGGAAACTACAGATAGCCCTACAGGCACATCATATTTAGACCGATATCTCTATAAAAATGAAGCGGGCCCTCTCTCTCGTTGACTGTATGACAAAAGAGATGATTACAATTTCGACATCGTAAACTATCCCTTTCTGGACAGTAATATTTCAGTGGGACCTGCATATGGCGTATATATATCATGCCTAGTAGCATTTGCTAGATCCTGTGTTAAATGTGACGATTTTAATCAACGTCACAAAACATTGTTGCAGAAACTTATAAAACAGGGCTACACCACAAAGCGCCTCCACTCAAAGTTTTTCAAATTTGGCGATACATATCGCATGCTGATAGCAAAATACGAGCGTAGCGTGCAAGATCTATGGCGTTACGTTTCGTAACTTGTGTCTAATTCCGCTTAACCCGGGGCTAGGGGCCGTATGAACCCATTTACTTCAAGATCCTCATGGTACTCATATTAACAGTCACAATCAAAGCGTGACTGAGATACATCATTCTTTGGATGACGACTTTACAACCAATATTATGAACTATAAGAATACTGATCAGCGATACGGATTTGATATTTTTGGAACATCATGATGTCTTGCCGGCATCATTGAAAACTGTTGATCGCTTCTCTCTTGCAGGAAACAATCCTATGTTTATGTATATCATAATTGTCTTTTTGAATTTGGTGCTAATACTGTTATATGCAATATGGAATAGGTCTTTGGTTTATGGACGCGGATATTCTTTAATGGTCGACGGCTGAATTATGAATGACGGACCAGACGCTTGTAACATCAAACTAAGAACTTCTTATTTCTTTTATTTTGGGTTATACTCTCCGTATAATGCATGTGTTATTCACCGAACCTGTCTCCATTCCCACGCACTCTTAGCCAGTAAATGTTGGTTTGTTTATGTAGGACATGCACGTGGCCATTCAGGTCACACACGCACATCTAATGCAATTCCATTTCTACACTATATGCATGGATTACAAACGCTATGTAGATACTACGTTAATGGTGATATTAGACATGTTTATTTCGTCAGTTCATCACAAACGTTCTTTTAATTCCAATGTAACTATCGTTTCCTTCCATGGCCAAAAAATGTATCTTCTCTGCTGTCGTTTTTGGACATATTTTTTGCTACGTATAATTCAACCCCTGTGCTTCGTGCTAAATGTGCTAAAAATATCCACCAATCAGAGCACGTCTATTGGTGCTTTCTATCAAAAGTAGGCGTGTTTATTTGGTGTCTTTTTTAGCAACACAAGAGCCTTCCTCTGATTGGTGGATATTTTTATCTATCCACCATCCAATGCTACTTAGGATATGATCTAACTTTTTTATTCACTCCAAAAAAAAAAACAATCAACTTTGTCAAACAATCAGCCAGTTGATCACTCATTCACTCAATGACTTATTCATTCAAACATACACTCACTGACTTATTCGAACATTCATTTCATTGCTCATTGGCTCCATGACTCACTGACTCACTCAGGCATACACTGACTCATTCATTCATGTCAATTGTTCATTGACTCACACAATCACTCACTGATTCACACATGCATCCACCGTCTCATTCAAACATTCATTTCATTGCTCATTGACTCACAGAAGCACTCGCTGACTTACTCAGGCATTCACTGACTCATTCAAACAATCATTTCATTGCATATTGAATCAATGACTCACTGACTTACTCCGGCAGTTACTGACTAATATAAACATTGACTCAATCACTCACTGTTTCACTCAATCACTCACTGACTCATTCATTTATTGGCTGAATCACTCACGGATTCACTCAGGCATTCATTCGTTGACTCAATCACTCACGGATTCACTCAGGCATTCACTGACTCATTCATTCATATCAATTGCTCGTTGACTCACACAATCACTCATATCGTCATCTGGCCGGAGTGTGTCATTCCTCACCCAGTTGTCGCACGATGCGCCTATTTATACCTGGCCGCTCTTAGAATCATGTTATGTACATCAATGGTGTAGAAGTTTAAAAAACGAGATAATTCATACTATAAAACGCTAGTAATATAAGCATCACGCGGACATCAGCGGAAGCATAGGACTGGAAATGTTCTGTTAGTCAAAATATGTTTTTCTTTTGTCAAGCTTTAAAGTAGTAAATGGAGAATGAGTCAATGAATAATGAGTTACAACGTGTTTATCAACCTTCGAAACCTTTTAAATATTTGCATATTGAATATAGTTCGAAAGCCTGAATAACATATTTTATTTCTGTAACAACGAATTGTAATAACATCGATCAGAATATCAATATTTCGTTAAAAGCTTCTAGTTAACAGTCACAAAAACAGCGCCAAAAGTTCGCTGAAAAGCAGGAACGAAACATGTGCTTCGAATTATACGTAGTAATGAAGAATATATACAAAAATGACTTTTTGTATGTAGCAGTGAAGATTATTATTTTGAACCCTGGGAGAAAACGACAGTTACTTTTGAATTAAAAGAAATTTTGTGATGAATTGACGAAATACACGGTTTTTATCGTTTTAAACACGTCTAATATCATTATAAACGCAATATCTACATAGCGTTTGTAATCCATGCATATAGTGTAGAAATGGAATTGCATTAGATGTGTGTGTGTGTGTGTGTGTGTGTGTGTGTGTGTGTGTTACCTAAATGGTTACACGTGCATGCCCTACATAAACAAACCCAACATTTACTGGCTAAGTGAGCGTGAAAATGAGGACAGGTGGCGTGAATAACACATGCCTTATATGGAGAGTATGCCCCAAAATAAAAGAAATAAGACGTTCTTAGTTTGAAGGGGCTCATCACATATTGAGTAATAATACCGGGGTTAATACATATTAAAACAAAACACCCTTCGCAAAAAAAAACAAGGGTGGTGGGAATAGGACAGATATGAGAATCTATGCATATAGCCGATTACCCATGTTATGCTGGTGAGCTTTTCAACCCCTTGCTTTATTGAACAACTTATTTCTATGGCAAAGTTTGTAAATTATCGAAAATCCACAAAGGTTTCATTTATATAGATTTATATTATATGCATAAATAAGCTGGAATTTTGACACTATCAAGACTCGAAGATAAAAAGCGCGCCCAAAATGAACCTTAGTTAATGGGTCTGATTGTCAGATTGACTAAACATCTGCAATCTATTAAACCGTTTTCATCCATACACTATATACACGCTATACGTTCTACAAGTATGTGTGTATAGCTGACACACACCGACCCTCTAAATAAAAGAACAACATTATGTCTCCATGGAAAAGATTAATGATACTGATTTATTAAACGAATTAACCCAAAATACTTTATTCCAGAACAAGTATAATTTATTATTTACACCCCTATCTGTGAATACCTAGAGGAACATAGTAATATTCGAAACAATGATCGAAAGGAAATGGGTATAATATCAATAACCATGGTGTATAAACTGCGGCTCTCATAAATGTTATAAGACGAATATGCAATTTTAGGAATATGCCTAGTCAAAGTCAGTATTTCCCCGCTAAAGGCGTGGGCGTATTATAACATTTGTTTCTGCCTATATAAGTCATGTACTCGTGTATAAGATCATACAGAGATTCAGGGGATCGATCTTTGCTTGACCAAGTTGTGGTATTTCTCCCAACTGGATTCCAAGTGTGTTATGTACTTTTAATAATTGCAGCAAGATATACGTAAGTAACGATAAAAAAAATTGAACCTATATGTGCTGTACAAGAAATATTAACCAAAGACCACATTTAGGTAGTAATGACAGAATTGCTATTTTAAGAATATGACCCAGTTAAAGTCGGTATTTCCCCGCGAAAGGCGTGGGCGTATATTAACAGTAATGATCTACATTGAAGTGGGGGTGCGTGAACAAGTCTCGACTTGTCGAGAATTGATGTCATGATCTATAAATAGAAAAGGGGTTTTCCCATGATATCATGATCTTTGAAAAAACCAGGAATTTTCCCATGGCATCATAATCTATTAACAGAACAGGGATTTTCTCAATGACGTCATGATCTATAAATAGAACTGATGTCGTGATCTATAAATAGAGCAGGGGAGGCATTATATAGTAAGTAATAAAACAGGGATTATTACATATGAAGTAGCAAAACGGTCTTTGGGGGATTATGATATATTAAGTAAAAAACGGTTTATTACACATTGAAGAACAAAACACCTCTTCAGGGTTTATTATATCTTAAGTAAGTAAACGAAATTTTAAGGATTATTACATATTAAGATAGAAAACAGTCTTTTATGGAACATCACATATTAAGTAAGAAACGGTTTTACGGGGCCTTTTAGGAGCATTACATATTAAGTAACAAAACGCCTTTTAGGGAGTAATACATAATAATACTGTGTTCTAAGTCCCCTTTGTCTACTACTGAGAAGCGACGGAAATTGCACCTCTTGTAAAACAAACATGACAACCACGTGTTCATTCGCGAATTTTTTTTTTTCAAATCGACTGTTTTACACCCGTAATTACCTAAAATTGAAGTTGATTGATTTTAAAATTTAAAATTGATTACTTATCTGCTTGAGTGGGTTATTTCTCGTTTGAAGGCTAGATTTTTGCATATTTTCATCACGGAAGACAGCTAAATCAGATACTGGTGCACTCTTCTTTCGAATGTTGTCTAAGGAGGTGAAGCAGGAATCCTCACACTTCGAGCTGTTTTGATTTGTACTGCGAATCCGCGCATGTACTGCTTCAGACCACGAGGCCGATTTTATGGCTGAAAATGCCGCGGAAAAAATGCGCAGAACAGGACATGCGCTGATGCGTAGTGCAGTGCAAAATAGCGCGAATTTTACATGCATGCAGATATTCCTGCTTCACTTCCGGAGTCTTGCTCTTGCATCCGACAGGGGGCGCCACCAGCTCAAGGATCTCATTTTTGTCCCCACCGGGTAAAATTTAAGGGGGTACTTGGTCGATGGGGAGGAAAACTACCTCCAACACAGAAGAGTTCCAATGGGGAGGTAACTCTTGATACACTTTTGTGATTTTTGGCAAATGCCGGGTTATCTTCCCTGATTCGAACATTTGCATATTAAATCTATACATGAAAATGCCTGTATGGGGTATGGATGGTCCGATTGGGTCGTATGAGGTATCCATGTGAAGGATTCGTGAAGGGGCATCTGATGGGCTGGGCCTGGGGTTGAAATAGCGTCATTCTGCGCATGCGCAGACAGGGAATTGTGGCAAAAGGGTATGGAAATAGATGTTTTGGGGTCGGGGGGAGCCACTAGTGGTCCTATGGAATCGTATGAGGTATCAATGTGAAGCATTCGTGAAGGAGCATCCGATGGGGTGGGTATGGGGTTGCAATATCGTCATTCTGCGCATGCGCGGTAGACCAAGGGTATGGAATACACGTGTTTGGCCCTAGGGAAGCCCCTAATGGTCCGATAGAGTCGTATGAGGTATCAATGTGAAGCATAGGTGCGGGGGCATCTGCCTGGACTAGTGGCTCGGGCGTTATCACCATTCTGCGCATGCGCAGACAGGGAATTGTGGGAAAAGGGTATGGAAATAGACGTTTTGGGATCTAGGTAAGCCCCTATTGGTCCGATGGGGTCAAGTGAGGCATCAATGTGAAGCGTATGTGAGGGGTCATCTGCCTGGACTAGTGTCTCGGTCGTTGTCAACATTCTGCGCATGCGCAGACAGTGAATTGTGGGAAAAGTGTATGGAAATAGATGTTTTGGAGTCTAGGTGGGCCACTATTGGCTCTATGGAGGCGTATGAGGTATCCATGTGAAACATTCGTGAAGGTGCATCGGACGGACCAAGGGTATGGTAATAGACGTTTTGGGATCTAGGGGAGCCCCTAGTTGGCCGATTGGGTCGAGTGAGGTATCCATGTGAAGCCTATGTGAGGGAGCATCCGCTTGGACTAGCGTCTCGGCCGTTGTCAACATTCTGCGCATGCGCAGACAGGGAATTGTGGGGAAAGGGTATGGAAATAGACGTTTTCGGGGCTAGGTGGGCCACTATTGGTCCGATTTGGTCGAGTGAGGTATCAAAGTGAAGCATTCGTGAAGGGGCATCCAGTCCTGGGTGGGTGCATGTAAAATTAGGAATTTGTCCGAAAATATAAAAAACGGAACACGGACTTTACCCCTAAAATAGGGGAAACCACCTATCAATCCTATCCCAATCTCGGAGTTCCAAGAGCTCCGGAGCTCCGAGTTCCATGAGCTCCGGAGCTCCAAGAGCTCTGGAGCTCCAAGAGCTCTGGAGCTCCGAGCTCCGTTGGCATTCATCCGATTGGCTGGATGCCAAATTTTATATGGGCCGGGTGTCCATTGGCTTAGTGCCAAGTTTTTCGCTATAAAAAGGGGTTCATTTTCGAAGCTCAGAGCTCCAAGAGCTCAGAAAGGAGCTCCAAGAGCTCCAAGAGCTCCGGAACGCCGAGATCCAAGAGCCCTGGAGCTCCAAGAGCTCCGGAGCTCCGACCTGTGAGTGTGAGTGTATGCGCGCGGGTGGTGGTAGCTCCCGTGTGGCAGAGCTCTTGGATCGGAGCTCTCGGAGTTCAAAGCTTGTGGAGCTCAGATCTCGGAAATGACGTCATCGCAGGCATGCGTGCGTACCTGTGCTGCACCCTGTACCCTATAGTCCGTAGGGAATAGGGTACAGCAGGGTGCGGGTGCAGCACAGGTACGCGCGCATGCCTGCGATGACGTCATTTCCGAGCTCTGAGCTCCACAAGCTTTGAGCTCTGATCCAAGAGCTCTGCCACTCGGAGCTACCACCACCACCACGGCGTTGGTGGTGGCGTTGGTGGTGGTGTTGGTGGTGTGTGGTGGTGTGTGGTGTGTGGTGGTGGTGGTGTTGGTGGTGGTGGTGGTGGTGGTAGTGTCTGTAGATATAGGAATGAACATGTGTCCCTCATCAGTCCAAATCGTTTGGAAAAAATTGACACTGAGCCAATTATAAAGCATGTTCTTTCGCTACTACTCGTACTGATGACGTCACCGATGACGTCACAGATGCTGTGGACATCCCTCAAATGGAGTCTACACCCCGAGAACTGCAGGATGACACTTCCCACGACACATTCGAACCAAGGGTGGTCCATCTCTACACCAAATACCTTCTTTCACTGCCCCAAAATGCCCACTTTGCCTACTACTCCTACTGATGACTTCACCAATGACATCGCAGATGACGTGAACATCCCTCAAATCGTAGTCTGCACCCCGAGAACTACAAGATGACACCCCACAGGACGCATTCTGACCAATAGTGGACAATCTCTACACCAAATTAGACGGGACCCATACAAGGTCCAGTTTTCGACACCAGCTGACCACATTCCGCCAAAATGGTCAGTTTTCGACCCCGCACGTGACGCCATCTTGAACCAGAAGGCAGACGCCGCCATCTTGGATATGTCCCATAATGCACCGGGTCAAAATACTCGCTTCTGATTGGCTGAGAGCAGCGCCCCACACAACCGGAAGTGAGCGCCCCACAAATGAGAGGAAATTTTCACTTTTCCTACGAGGGCTTCACACTGATACCCCACACGGTCCACCCGGGATGGTCAATCACTCAACAAACTTCCACGAATCCCCCAAATGCCTGCTTTCTATACGACGGCCAGACTGCGCATGCGCAAAATGATGAAAACGGACGATTCATAAGTCCAGTCGGATCCCACTCACTCACTCACTGACTCACTGACTCACTGACTCACTCACCGTCGTTATTGCGTCCATGCGTTAAGACGGGCGTTGGGGACGCCTCACGAGCGTTGTGCACGCCTCACTCACTCACTCACTCACACGCGCGCATACACTCACACTCACAGGTCGGAGCTCCGGAGCTCTTGGAACTCGGCGTTCCGGAGCTCTTGGAGCTCTTGGAGCTCCTTTCTGAGCTTCGAAAATGAACCCCTTTTTATAGCGAAAAACTTGGCACTGAGCCAATGGGCACCCGGCCCATATAAAATTTGGCACCCAGCCAATCGGATGAATGTCAACGGAGCTCGGAGCTCCAGAGCTCTTGGATAGGTGGTTTCCCCTATTTTAGGGGTAAAGTCCGTGTTCCGCTTTTTATATGTTCGGACAAAATCCTAATTTTACATGCACCCACCCATGACTGGATGGCCCTTCACGAATGCTTCACTTTGATACCTCACTCGACCCAATCGGACCAATAGTGGCCCACCTAGCCCCGAAAACGTCTATTTCCATACCCTTTTCCCACAATTCCATGTCTGCGCATGCGCAGAATGTTGACAACGGCCGAGACGCTAGTCCAAGCGGATGCTCCCTCACATAGGCTTCACATGGATACCTCACTCGACCCAATCGGCCAACTAGGGGCTCCCCTAGATCCCAAAACGTCTATTACCATACCCTGCGCATGCGCAGAATGACGTCACTTCCACATCTCACCCACTCCATCCGATGCGCCTTCACGAATGTTTCACATGGATACCTCATACGCCTCCATAGAGCCAATAGTGGCCCACCTAGACTCCAAAACATCTATTTCCATACACTTTTCCCACAATTCACTGTCTGCGCATGCGCAGAATGTTGACAACGACCGAGACACTAGACCAGGCAGATGCCTCCTCACATACGCTTCACATTGATACCTCACTTGACCCCATCGGACCAATAGGGGCTTACCTAGATCCTAAAACGTCTATCTCCATACCCTTTTCCCACAATTCCCTGTCTGCGCATGCGCAGAATGGTGACAACGGCCGAGACACTAGTCCAGGCGGATGCCCCCTCACATAGGCTTCACCTGGATACCTCATACGACTCCATAGGACCCATAGTGGCCCACCTAGACCCCAAAACGTCTATTTCCATACCCTTTTCCCACAATTCCCTGTTTGCGCATGCGCAGAGTGTTGACAACGCCCAAGCCACTAGTCCAGGCGGATGCCCCTTTACGAATGCTTCACAGTGATACCTCATACGACTCTATCGGCCCATTAGGGGCTCCCCTAGATCCCAAAACGTCTATTTCCATACCCTTGGTCTACCGCGCATGCGCAGAATGGCGCTATTTCAACCCCACACCCACCCCATCGGATGCTCCTTCACGAATGCTTGACATGGATACCTCATACGATTCCATAGGACCATTAGGGGCTCCCCTAGTCACCAAAACGTCTATTTCCATACCCTTTTCCCACAATTCCCTGTCTGCGCATGCGCAGAATGGTGATAACGCCCGAGCCACTAGTCCAGGCAGATGCCCCCGCACCTATGCTTCACATTGATACCACATACGACTCTATCGGACCATTAGGGGCTTCCCTAGGTCCAAAAACGTGTATTCCATAACCTTGGTCTACCGCGCATGCGCAGAATGACGATATTCCAACCCCATACCCATCCCATCGGATGCTCCTTCACGATTGCTTCACATTGATACCTCAAACGATTCCATAGGACCACTAGTGGCTCCCCCGACCCCAAAACATCTATTTCCATACCCTTTTGCCACAATTCCCTGTCTGCGCATGCGCAGAATGACGCCATTTCAACCCCAGACTCTGCCCATCAGATGCCCCTTCACGAATCCTTCACATGGATACCTCATACGACCCAATCGAACCATCCATACCCCATACAGGCATTTTCCTGTATAGATTTAATATGCAAATGTTCGAATCAGGGAAGATAACCCGGCATTTGCCAAAAATCACAAAAGTGCATCAAGAGTGACCTCCCCATTGGAACTCTTCTGTGTTGGAGGTAGTTTTTCTCCCCATCGACCAAGTACCCCCTTAAATTTTACCCGGTGGGGGGAAAATGAGATCCTTGAGCTGGTGGCGCCCCCTGTCGGATGCAAGAGTTACCTCCCCCGGCAAAGGGGAGGTTTTTTCAGTAGACACTACTACTAACGGTATCTCACTGTCTGTTTTCTTTGCATATGATGTTCGTTTTACAATTGTTCATTTCCAGTTATAATATTACACAGTTGAAGAGAATAGACTATACCTTTAGTTTTCCAGTTGAAAGATCGGACGCAGGGTGCCTCACTCATTGTGTCTCTCGGCTAGAACGCGTTTCCAAAAAGACTACGTTATGCAATAGTGGACGATAACATGCAGCGGTACATAATAGTATACAATGGTGGAGAATATGATGCAACAGTGAATGGTAACATGCAGTAGTGGAGAATAATATGCAATTGTGGAGGATAGGATGGTATGCTGAAGAATAACATGCAGTGATACCGAATAGGATGCAATGGTGGAGGATAAAAAGCAATGTTGGAGAAGAGTATGCAATGGTGGAGGATATGATGCAGTGACACAGAATCGTATGCAGTGGTGCAGGATGGGATAGAATGGTGGAGGATAAATACAATGGTGGAGAATGGTATGCAATGACGGAATATAGGATGCAATGGTGGAGGAGAACATCCAATGGTACATGAAAAGTATGCAATTGTGGGGGATAGGATGCAACGGTGGAGGATAAAATGTAATGGTGGGCAAGAGTATGCAATGGTGGAGGATAGTTTGATATGATGAAGAATAACACGCAATGGCGGAGTACAAAAAAAAACAATGATGGAGGATAGCATTCAGTGGTGCAGAAACGTGCAATGGTGGATGATAGGATGCAATGATGGAGAATAACATGCAATGGTGGAAGGTAACTAGCAATGGTGGAGATAACATGTAATGGTATAGGCGTAATCTAACCCGAAGTCACAACCCCATATGCTGATATGCTGAGTGCATTCAACAAACAGCATCCACCTCTTCGAAGAAAACAACAGATAGCCCTAATGGCACATCATATTTAGACCTACATCTCTTTACGAAGCGGATCTTCTCTCTCGTCGAAGTTATGATAAGGGAGACGATCGGACTTTCGACATCGTAAATTATTACCAGGAAGCATGTAATTATCCGTGATACCAGGGGTTGCCAACGGGAGAGAATTGTTCGTCTGCGTATCTCCATTTCAAGGTCAGGTGCGAGACATGATCGTGACTGATGAGCATGTGTATTGTATACGTTGAGCGAAACAGTCTTTATCCTGTGAAAACACCTTTAAAAGTATCAGTAAAATACTAATAGAAAAATATACATTGAAGAATAAAGGAAGATTAGAAATTTTATAAGTGCACGTAGTGCACGAAATGAAATTAAAATTTTATGAGTAAACTGAAGTAAGGTATAATAATTGCATTCTGCTTCGCCCTAAGCATAGAATCAAGCCAATTCAAAGCCTCGCGAGAAGTCGTGAGATCTCGCCCTTCTACAAATGGAAGAGCGAAGAAAGAAGAAGACAACATGTATAGTGGTTCCACATTCATAATCTTTATATCAATATAAACGCGTGTGATACAAACTTAATTCCGATAGATCGCGATCAAGATATTCTTATATGGAGCTAAAGGTAGAAAGAATTTGGAATTGTCCTTCCGAAGCACAACTGAGAATTACAACTGGAATGTCAACATAGAACTGTTCAAACAGAGTAAACTGTATTTGATGAAATCATCCCCATCTTCGGCACCCTGAATGTAGCCATGGTAGTCCTTCAAGGTCTGTCAAAAGACAAATATGTAAGGTATAATAATGCATGACTGGGTGGGATCATGGGTGGGAATTATTATACCTTACTTCAGTTTACTCATAAAATTTTCATTTCATTTCGTGCACTACGTGCACTTATAAAATTTCTAATTTTATATCGTAAACTTCCGTAAGGTATAATAATTGCATGTTCAAAGTCACTTTTACTGATTTATGTTTGAACAGGGCAGTTTGGAACTGGTCTTCGGTCACTTCCCTATTGTAAAATCGATTAAAGGTCAAGGCCTTAGACCAGTTCGCTCTCTCAATAATATCATGTACTGACAACCCCTTGGCCTTTGCCATGGATGTGGCTGCCCCTCTGGTAGAATGAGCCTTAAACTTATCAGTGTCTATGCCCGCTTCCCCCATTAGGCGTTTTAGCCAATTAGATAGGGTACTGGTTACAATAGGTTTGTGTGGCTTAATGAAACTAATCAAGAGTTGGCTGGACTGATTTGACTGTCTTAGATTGTCTGTTTTCTCTAGGTATGTCCGCAAGCAAGTTAACACATCAAGTGCGCTATTCTCCTCGTATTCAGAACACTTTAGAGTAGTGGGGGGTTGCCCCACTCTCCTAGTCTTAGTCGGTTCCTTTATTCTGAATTCTATCCTGTTTCCATAGTCTGTCATATAGTCTGTGTTTAGTTTGTGTATCTCAGATGCTCTCCCAACACTTGTCAGTGATAGGAGCATTGCTAGCTTCTGTGATAAATCTTTCAGTGGTAGGTCAGAGTTATCTCCCTTGTTTTTTATGTACTCCAGGACTACACCCACATCCCAGGTATCAGAATACCTGGGTGAAGGTGGCCTCTCATTGAATATGGCGGTCATGACCTGTTTCACAAGCTCATGCTGTCCGATTTTCAAACCATTTACTTTGGGATGAATTGTTGAGATTGCGGACCGAACCCCATTGATAGTGCTGTACTGATAGCCTTCCTTGTACATTGCAGTTAAGAATTCAACTATATTTGCCATAGTGGCCTGAAGTGGATCAATTTGTTTCGGGTTACACCAGCTACACCATTTACGCCAGGAGCAGTCGTAAGCAGACCTGGTTCCTGATCTCCATGATTTTGCGAGAAGTTTGGAAGCGTCCTCTGATAGGCCAGTTGATCGGTTTCTTTGCCTGATATTTTCCACGCCGCTAACTTCATTGGACCGGAAATGACCAGAGGGTGAGGTTGACCCAACGGTGACATGATCAGGTCGTTTTGTGGGGGTAGCAGTATTGGGGGACCTACTACCATTGACAGGAGAGTGGGGTACCAAGTCTGGGACTGCCAAGTTGGTGTCACTAGAACAATTTCGCATTCTTCCTTGCGGACCTTCGCTAGGCATCTGCCTATCAGACAGATTGGCGGGTAGGCATATCCCTTCAAACCCTGCCATTCGGTCTGAAAAGCATCCACCGTCGCTGCTTTTGGATCCGGTTTCCAACTGAAATACTGTTCTTTTTGGTAGTTCAGTCTGTCCGCAAATAAGTCTACAACTATCGGGCCCATCAGTCTCTCCAACTGTAGGAATATATTCCTGTTCAGAGTCCATGCACTGGAGTCTATCAAGTTTCTTGACAAGAAATCTGCCTCCTGGTTCAGAGACCCCGGCAGATATTCCGCGGTCATTATTATCTCTCTCTGAAGACAAAAATCCCACAGGTCCTTCGACACCCTGAATATCGGCTCTGACCGTGGACCCCCATTTTGTTTATCTGAGCCACTGCTGTACGGTTGTCCATACAGAGATGGATATGTATTTTGTGACGGTCCTTGGCAATTGCCTTCACTGCAAATGAAGCTGCCATTAGTTCTAACACATTTATGTGATTGGAGCTTTCCTCCAGGGTCCATGCTCCCCCTATTCCCACCTTCTTCCATATCGCCCCCCACCCCTTTTTCGAAGCATCGGTGGTTAAGACCATGTCTGGCCCGGGTGTCACTAGGGCTTTCCCATTCCAGGTCTCCAGATGTAAGATCCACCATCGGAGCTCGTTTTTGCACTCTGATGTTAGAGTTACACTCGCTTCGTATGATTGGTTCTGGATGTAGGCTTTTGTTTTGGTCATCTGGAGATGGCGGTAATGAAGTGGGGCTGGAAGAACTGCTGGAATTGAGGAGGTCAATGTTCCTATAAGTGTGGCTAGTTTGCGTACAGTGGTCTGTCCCTGTATGGTCTCTCGACATTGACTGACTATTGATGTCAGTTTCTCCAGAGGAAGAGAGAGGTTCATCTTCACAGAGTCCACAATCAACCCTAGGTATTCTAATAATTGCGTTGGCTGAAGGATTGACTTCTGTTGATTCACTATGAACCCTGGGCACTTTAATAGATAAAGAAGCGTGTTCCGATCGACCTCCAGAGATTTGGGGTCCTGATTCATCAAAAGTATGTCGTCTAAATAAATCAGAATTCGCATTCCGATCCGCCACAACAATCCCACTAGGGGGCGCATTAATTTCGTGAATTCCCGGGGTCCTGGTCCATACCCGAAGGGAAGACATTGGAATTCGAAATATTTGTCCCCCCACTGGAATCGGAGAAATTTCCGGTCCTCTGCCCGGATGGGGACACAGAAATATGCGTCCGTCAAGTCTACTTTTATCATCCAGTGGTTTTTCTGCAGCATATTCGACAACATCGGAATCCCCTCCATCTTGAAGTGCTGATACGGAACATGCCGATTTAGTTTCTTTAAGTTGAATACCGGACGGTTTCTCCCGTCTTTCTTTTGTCTCAAGAAAATGTGACTCAAAAATTGACCCTCCACTGGCTGGACCTGTATAACGGCCTGTTTGGTGAGCATAGTTTCGATTTCTTGGTCTACGAGTTCCGTCTCTTTTTGAGAGAGACGCAGTGGTTGTGGTGGTTTTAGCTGGTTTGGAGGAGAACAAAACTCTAGGTGAAGGCCCCTGACTGTACTTAATATTCTGGGATCTTTTGTTATCTTTTCCCAGTTTATAGCGAAAAACTTTAACCTTCCGGCATGTGGGAGGTTGTCTCCCTTGTGCTCCAAATCTAAGCTTTCGATTTCTGAATGAATTTGATCCACATTCGTCACGTGATTGCCGTGCACAACCGGATTTTGAGCCAGTGTTGAGTTTGACTTTTGTGTCACATTTCCTTTTGGTGCGTTTGCATACATACCTGCCTGACTTGTTTTGACCACGGTAATTCGAACCTCCTCTACCACGTTGTCCATCGGGACGGAATCGGAAGGTTCTTCCACCATGACTTTGGTCTGTCCGAGTTTGCTGGCCCCCAAAATTTCTCCTATTCGAGGGCCCCTGCTGAAAGGGCCGGCAGTAGTATATAAAGCGTATTACAGGTCTCATTGACCTACTTTTCTGTTCCCCCCGGGCAGAATGTTTGCGGAGGAAATTGCGGAGGGCGCCACCAGCGCGATTGACCAAAAACTACCTCCAGCACAAGAGAGCTCCATGCTCTGGGTGACTATAGTTCCGGCAAACTTTGACCTTTGTATTCCTCCGCGGTGATGCGGTTTGGCTGTGATGCGGTCGCGGAAGAAAGCTTCCGCGGAGGAAAAGTAGTCCCTAGACTACAAATACGCTGCATGAGCCGACTGAGGCTCTTTTCAGTCATGTCATGGGTGTTTCCACAGAATATATAAATAAATAAATAAATTAATTAATTAATTTTAATTAATCAATTTTAATTAATTAATTTTAATAAATAAATAAATCAATCAATAAATAAATAAATCAATAAATAAATCAATCAATAAATAAATCAATAATAAATAAATAAATAAAGAAAGAAACCACGTTAACCATTACACCACGAGTCCTGTTGTATATTCCAACGTTAAAAAATATGATATATAAATCTTCGGCACATACTGGTGCACTGGTCAATGTTGAATCTAATGGGAAACTTACTTCTATACATTTGCGGTATGGCTGTTTGGATTTATTATCTTAGTCTCATCATGTAGAACATTATGGGAAGTGTTGCGGAGCGAAAGTCACCGCGGTCTGTATATAGCTCCAAGGGATACAACTCGTGTAGACCAAGCGTATGGAAATAGCCGTGTTGGAGCTAGGGGAGCCACTAATGGACCAATGGGGTCGAGTGAGGTATCGAAGTGAAGCTTATGTGAAGGGGTATTTGATGGTCTGGGTGTGGGGTTGAAATAGCGGCATTATGCGCATGCGCGGTGGCCCAAGGGTATGGAAATAGCCGTGTTGGAGCTAGGGGAGCCACTAATGGACCAATGGGGTCGAGTGAGGTATCAAAGTGAAGCTTACGTGAAGGGGCATTTGATGGTCTGGGTGTGGGGTTGAAATAGCGGCATTCTGCGCATGCGCGGTGGCCCAAGGGTATGGAAATAGCCGTGTTGGAGCTAGGGGAGCCACTAATGGACCAATGGGGTCGAGTGAGGTATCAAAGTGAAGCTTATGTGAAGGAGCATCTAATGGGCTGGGTGTGGGGTTGAAATAGCGGCATTCTGCGCATGCGCGGTGGCCCAAGGGTATGAAAATAGACGTTTTGGAGCTAGGGGAGCCACTAATGGACCGATGGGGCCATATGAGGTATCAAAGTGAAGCATTCGTGAAGGGGCATCTGATGGACTGGGTGTGGGGTTGAAATATCGGCATTCTGCGCATGCGCGGTGCCCAAGGGTATGAAAATAGACGTTTTGGAGCTAGGGGAGTCCCTAATGGTCCAAAGGGGGCATATGAGGTATCAAAGTGAAGCCTAGGTGAGGGGGTATTTGATGGCTGGGTGGGTGCATGTAAAAATTTTCCTGAAGAAAAAAAACGGAACACGGACTTTATCGAAAAATCCGGGGAAATGCCTATATGGGGTATGGGGGGTATATAGGTCGCCGGGCTTATTGGGGCTTGCCTATCAATAAAGTTATCTCCCCCTAGTTCCAGGGTGGGTGTATGTAAAATTTTTCCTGAAAAAATACGGAATACGGACTTTATCTAAAAATCCGGGAAAATACCTATATGGGGTATGGGGGGTATAGGACCATGCTGGGAAACCTACTTCTCGACATTTGCGGTATAGGTTGTGGGGTCTCGTTTTCTTAGTCTCGTCATTCAGAACATGATAGGAAGTGTCCCGGCACGAAACGGTGAAATTTTTGAAAAAGTACCATATAGTCCATATAGTCCCATACTGGCTATATGGGGTATAGGACCATCCTGGGAAACCTTCTTCTCGACATTTGCGGTATAGGTTGTGGGGTCGCGTTTTTCTCGTCTCGTCATGTAGAACATGATAGGAAGTGTCGCGAAGCGAATCGTTGAAATTTTTGGAAAAAGTTCAGGGAGACCCATATAGTCCCATACTGGCTATATGGGATATAGTACCATCCTGGGAAACCTTCTTCTCGACATTTGCGGTATAGGTTGTGGGGTCGCGTTTTACTCGTCTCGTCATGTAGAACATGATGGGAAGGGTCCCGGAGTTAAGCGGTGACAGTTTTGGAAAAAGTCACCGAGGCCTGGGTAAGCCCATAGGCCTATAGTGCATGGCTATGGGGCTACAGACCCATACGGGGTGGACGTTTTGGGGTCTAGGTGAGCCCCTAATGATCCGATGATGTCGTATGAGGTCTTATTTTGAAGCTCTCATGGAGGAGCATCCCACTTGGCTAATGGTTCGTCCGTGATCAATGGTCTGCGCATGCGCAGTCTGGCCGTAGTATAGAAAACATGCATTTTGGGTGTGTGTGTGTGGGTGTATGTTCAGGATAGAGATGGACCGCCATGGGTTCGAATGGGTCGTGGAAGGTGTCAAAGTGAAGCTTGTGTGGGGTAGAGTCAGAATGGCGTGTTTTTGAATGCAAGTCACGTCAATCTGCGCATGCGCAGTTAGTTGTAGTAATTATAGTGGTCATTTTGGGGGCTATGTGGGTGTATGTTTGGGGTAGAGAGGGACCATCCTTGGTCCGAATGCGTTGTGTGAGGTTGTAGCTCTCGGGGTGTACATTCCGATTGGAGGCATGTCCGCTTCATCTGTGACGTCATTGGTGACATCATTGGTACGAGTAGTAGCGAAAGTGGTCATTTTGGGACAGTGAAGGGAGGTATTTGGGGTAGAGAGGGACCATCCTTGGTCCGAATGGGTCGTGTGAGGTGCCATTTTGTAGCGCTTAGGGTGTAGATCCCGATTTAAGGGATGTTCGCGTGATCTGTGACGTCATTAGTGACGTCATCAGTACGAGTAGTAGCGAAAGTGGACATTTTGGGGCAGTGCAGGTAGGTATTTGGGGTAGAGAGGGACCATCCTTGGTCCGAATGCGTCGTGTAAGGTGCCATCTTGTAGCTCTCGGGGTGTAGATCCCGATTTAAGGGATGTTGGCGTCATCTGTGACGTCATCGGTGACGTCATCAGTACGAGTAGTAGCGAAAGTGGACATTTTGGGGCTATGTGGGTGTATCTTTGGGGTAGGGAGGGACCATCCTTGGTCCGAATGCGTCGTGGGAGGTGTCATTTTGTAGCGCTTAGGGTGTAGATCCCGAGTTGAGGGATGTCCGCGTCATCTGTGACGTCATCAGTGACGTCATCATTACGAGTAGTAGCGAAAGTGGGCATTTTGGGGCAGTGAAGGATGGATTAGTAGTATGAAAGCGCATGTCGAGCCCCACTGACCTTGCGGCGCATTGCGCAATGAGTATGCATGTGTGTGTGTGTGCGTCTATGTGTGTGTGTGTGTGTGTATGCGTCTGTGTGTGTGTGTGTGTATGCGTGCATGTGTGTGTGTGTGTATGCGTCTGTGTGTCTGTGTATGCGTCTGTGTGTCTGTGTGCATGTGTGCTTGCGTGTACGTGTGTGTGTATGTGTGTGCGTGTGTGTGTGCGCGTGTGTCTGTGTGCATGTGTGCGTACGTGTGTGTGTGTGTGTACGCGCGCGTGTGTGTGTATACGTCTATATGCGTGTGTTTAGGAGTGTCTATGCGCGTGTGTGCATGCGCCGAGTTCTAAGAGCCCCGGAGAGAGAACAACAACAACAAGGATGACACATGAGAGAACAACAAGAAGTTTTTGTCATATAGTTTATTATCCCCAAATTTTACATCATACCCAGGCTGGGGGAGCCGCCCTGGGTATGTTTAGTATGTTCACAGCAAAACAAATTGAAATATCAAACACCATGTTTTATTATTCAACGCATCGTCACATCAGGCACAAGTGTTTACTGAGTTCAAGTCAACGATCAGCATGTAGACACAGAGAGTATGTACGGCATGTTGTGGTATTCATCAGTGCATGGGTGACGCATTCACCCGATGGAGGTGGTTGGTCGTCTTGGTAAGGAAAAACGTAACATTGGTTACCCTCTTTACCACCCATTGTGTGTTGGGGCGTTGACGATGTGCCCATCTCAAGGCATCCAATTGTTCCACTTGGGCCAGCATGATCTCTAGCGACGCCCGGTGAATGATGGTAAACGGCAGGTCAAACACAAGGTTGTTGGCACTGGGGTAATAATACCGTAACTGGTCCGTCCTTTTGTGACGTAAGATGTACCCGAAAGGGACATTCAATTTGAAGGCCGTAGTTTGATCTTCGAAGATGGCTTCCACGTAGCTGCGTAAACGGGTGAGTTTGGTCAGTGGGAAATTGTAGATATCTTGAATAGGGCGATGTTTGTGGAAACAGTACCGTGTCATGGACCAATGGCCCCGATCGTCGTCACTCACTGGATGGTTGTCCTGTAAGAGATCGCTGGGAACATTTATGGGTTCGACCATAAAATGTTCGATGTTGTCAGGCGAATGACTGGGAGCAGTAATGCTGGGGTCCGGCTGGATATCCAGGCTCTTCTGAACTGTGGGTATTGACAGACTCTCCGTCATCGCATCACCAGTGGCATTCGTCTCCCCGGGCTTATCTTCACTGGGTCTGACCTTCCACGGCTCCTCTTCAGTAGAAGGTTGTCGCTCATACCGTGGTGATGAACTATGAATCAAACGTTGGTGTCGCAGCAACTGACTGGGTCGTTTGAAAAGCCGAGGGCCCATGAATTGAACGTTCATGGCGCAGTAAAACATCCTCCCGATTGAACGACCGTGCGCAGGTTGTACATGTATACCGAGCATCGTTGTGGGTGGAGGCCTCGTGGCGTCGTAAATTATCTAGACGAGTAAACAGCTTCTGGCAAGTTGTGCAAGAGAACATATGGGCTGTGTATCTGGAAATGATGAATGCCGTAAAAATTCCCACTTTTATACGTTTTGCCGTGACACTCGTGCCTTTTCGGCAACCTCCGTGTCCCTACCGTGACACTCGTGTCTTTTCGGCAACTTCGGGCACCTGTATGTGTCTGTGTGTAAGTGTGTATGCGTCTCTCTGTATACGTCTGAGTGCATGTCTCTTCGGTCATCTCCGTGTCTTTTCGGTGACGTCCGTGACTCTTCGGAAGTTAGAGGGGAGGTGACCGGCCTATCGACCAATCAGAAGCCATCATTTCAGAAAGTTCAATCTTCGTTCAGTGTAACCTAAACGTCTTCGGGCAATCTATGATACTGAAGCTCGAAGCTCTTACTTCTCTCATTCAACACTGAGATCAATCTCCATCGGCTCTTCAATCCGCGGCGAATCGACCTCCATGGGCTCAGATGCATTCCGATAGAAACTGAAATATCCGGTCTCGAGAGTGGCGAGCGTGATCCGTGTATAACATTTCGGTGACGACTCAATTGACTGGGATGCTTAAAGGCTATATCACAATCCGCACATGTATGCATGGGTACTTCGTGGCATGCACGTGTGTGACAACGCAAACTGTCCAGGCGATGAAAGCGCTTCGAGCAAGTTGTGCAAGAGAACATATCGGCTGTGGATCTGGAAACGATGAATGCCGTAAAACTTTCGGCTCTTATAGGCCAACATAGGAGTACCCGGATGTTCTACAGTCAGGGATGTACAAGAACCCGGATGTACCCGGATGTAAAAGTCCCGGATGTAAAAGTGCCCGGATGTTCACGAATGTACTACCATCCCCGAGTTCTATCAGGCCCAGGTCCAGAAGCTCTCATATCCTGCACCGAACTACTGCTCGGTAACCCGTGAGTGAATTAACCACGGTCGCA
Organism: Hanleya hanleyi; assembly: GCA_036873755.1. Lineage (NCBI taxonomy): Eukaryota > Metazoa > Mollusca > Polyplacophora > Lepidopleurida > Hanleyidae > Hanleya > Hanleya hanleyi. The sequence continues at coordinate 52,177 of JAVTVY010037979.1, read as the reverse complement.
TGCTGTAAAATGCGAGTCGCATAGGGATGGGTCTCCGTCATGGCTCTGCAACCATAGGAATGGGCTTGTGAGATCCTGAGGGACGTGTTAGACCATGTTACACATGCGCGTCTACACGTAGCTCTACGTGTGTATTCCGTGATAAGTACTATTCTGATTGGTTAGTCCAAAAAGAGAGCAACAACAACAACAACAACAGCACATCCACGCTGGGGGAATCGCTACGGGCTATAGGTACACCAGGGGTACAGGGTGCACCAGGTACGTGTGCCCAGTGGTAAATTGCGCGCAGGGGTCAAAGGTCAGTTTCGGTCACGTGAACGGAAGCGGAAGTGACCTCACAGAGGTCATATGCTCTCGGTCCTCGACTTGGGAGTAGTTAAACTGAGTGTTCTAAAAATAGATCAACAGCGAGCTTGCTATAAAAGGGAAGCGGTCTGACAATTTCAGCAGACATTCGTTCAACCACTTACGACACGATGTTCACGTGTACTACTTGCTCCAAGTCATTTACACGCTTGCACGACTTACAACGCCATGAGTCTAGCATCCACGACGCTACTGCCCAGTATACCTGCGAGACCTGTGGGGATACATTCAATCGCCTGGATAATTTACACCGCCATGAACGGTGTCTCCATGAGACATCCAGGCATCAATGTGGGGATTGTGGACACCGCTTCAGACTACACAGCCAGTTGAGATCTCACCAACGTGTAATCCATGGACATGCACGCTTGAGGGTTGAGGAACCCGTGATGTTTGACCTCATCCATGAGTCTACTTTTCAAGGTGCTGTTGGCGAGTATACGTGTTCGATCTGCAGGAAGTCCTTTAATCGTAAGGATAATTTACGGCGACATCAACGGTCGGTACATAAGGCACCCAGCCACGAATGCCAGCATTGCAGTCGAGTCTTCAGACTCCACAGTCAGTTGATCCCCATCAATCCGAAAGACGTCCACAGTTTGTGTTCCATCCTTCAACATGACCTATACTTATTCTGAGGGTCGGCTCCTGATTGGACAAGAGCAGTCTGAGATCAGCACAGTGAACTTCTGAATACACAGACAATAGCATAAGTGAATTGTAAACACGCCCATAGCGATTCCCCCAGCGTGGATGTGCTGTGATGGAGGAGCTAATAAAAAGGATTGACCTGTAATCTTTGCTGTTGTTGTTGTTGTTGCTCTCTTTTTGGACTAACCAATCAGAATAGTACTTATCACGGACTACACACGTAGAGCTACGTGTAGACGCGCATGTGTAACATGGTCTAACACGTCCCTCTGGATCTCACAAGCCCATTACTATGGTTGCAGAGCCATGACGGAGACCCATCCCTATGCGACTCGCATTTTACAGCATGCGACCGTGGTTAATTCACTCACGGGTTACCGAGCAGTAGTTCGGTGCAGGACATGAGAGCTTCTGGACCTGGGCCTGATAGAACTCGGGGATGGTAGTACATTCGTGAACATCCGGGCACTTTTACATCCGGGTACATCCGGGTTCTTGTACATCCCTGACTGTAGAACATCCGGGTACTCCTATGTTGGCCTATAAGAGCCGAATGTTTTACGGCATTCATCATTTCCAGATCCACAGCCGATATGTTCTCTTGCACAACTTGCTCGAAGCGCTTTCATCGCCTGGACAGTTTGCGTTGTCACACACGTGCATGCCACGAAGTACCCATGCATACATGTGCGGATTGTGATATAGCCTTTAAGCATCCCAGTCAATTGAGTCGTCACCGAAATGTTATACACGGATCACGCTCGCCACTCTCGAGACCGGATATTTCAGTTTCTATCGGAATGCATCTGAGAATAGAAGAACCCATGGAGGTCGATTCGCCGCGGATTGAAGAGCCGATGGAGATTGATCTCAGTGTTGAATGAGAGAAGTAAGAGCTTCGAGCTTCAGTATCATGGATTGCCCGAAGACGTTTAGGTTACACTGAACGAAGATTGAACTTTCTGAAATGATGGCTTCTGATTGGTCGATAGGCCGGTCACCTCCCCTCTAACTTCCGAAGAGTCACGGACGTCACCGAAAAGACACGGAGATGACCGAAGAGACATGCACTCAGACGTATACAGAGAGACGCATACACACTTACACACAGACACATACAGGTGCCCGAAGTTGCCGAAAAGACACGAGTGTCACGGTAGGGACACGGAGGTTGCCGAAAAGGCACGAGTGTCACGGCAAAACGTATAAAGGTGAGAATTTGTACGGCATTCATCATTTCCAGATACACAGCCCATATGTTCTCTTGCACAACTTGCCAGAAGCTGTTTACTCGTCTAGATAATTTACGACGCCACGAGGCCTCCACCCACAACGATGCTCGGTATACATGTACAACCTGCGCACGGTCGTTCAATCGGGAGGATGTTTTACTGCGCCATGAACGTTCAATTCATGGGCCACCCAAGCGTCCATGCGACGATTGTGGTCGGCTTTTCAAACGACCCAGTCAGTTGCTGCGACACCAACGTTTGATTCATAGTTCATCACCACGGTATGAGCGACAACCTTCTACTGAAGAGGAGCCGTGGAAGGTCAGACCCAGTGAAGATAAGCCCGGGGATACGAATGCCACTGGTGATGCGATGACGGAGAGTCTGTCAATACCCACAGTTCAGAAGAGCCTGGATATCCAGCCGGACCCCAGCATTACTGCTCCCAGTCATTCGCCTGACAACATCGAACATTTTATGGTCGAGCCCATAAATGTTCCCAGCGATCTCTTACAGGACAACCATCCAGTGAGTGACGACGATCGGGGCCATTGGTCCATGACACGGTACTGTTTCCACAAACATCGCCCTATTCAAGATATCTACAATTTCCCACTGACCAAACTCACCCGTTTACGCAGCTACGTGGAAGCCATCTTCGAAGATCAAACTACGGCCTTCAAATTGAATGTCGCTTTCGGGTACATCTTACGTCACAAAAGGACGGACCAGTTACGGTATTATTACCCCAGTGCCAACAACCTTGTGTTTGACCTGCCGTTTACCATCATTCACCGGGCGTCGCTAGAGATGATGCTGGCCCAAGTGGAACAATTGGATGCCTTGAGATGGGCACATCGTCAACGCCCCAACACACAATGGGTGGTAAAGAGGGTAACCAATGTTACGTTTTTCCTTACCAAGACGACCAACCACCTCCATCGGGTGAATGCGTCACCCATGCACTGATGAATACCACAACATGCCGTACATACTCTCTGTGTCTACATGCTGATCGTTGACTTGAACTCAGTAAACACTTGTGCCTGATGTGACGATGCGTTGAATAATAAAACATGGTGTTTGATATTTCAATTTGTTTTGCTGTGAACATACTAAACATACCCAGGGCGGCTCCCCCAGCCTGGGTATGATGTAAAATTTGGGGATAATAAACTATATGACAAAAAGTTCTTGTTGTTCTCTCATGTGTCATCCTTGTTGTTGTTGTTCTCTCTCCGGGGCTCTTAGAACTCGGCGCATGCACACACGCGCATAGACACACAGACGCATACACACACACACACACACACACGCATCAGACGCATACACACACACACACACGCATAAACACACGCATATAGACGTATACGCACACTCACACGCGTACACACACACACACGTACGCACACATGCACACAGACACACACGCACATACACACATACACAGACACGTACACGCAAGCACACATGCACACAGACATACAGACGCATACACAGACACACCGACGCATACACACACACAAATGCACGCACACACACACACACACGCATAAACGCACACACACACACACACACACACACACACACACACACACAGACGCATACACACACACATGCATACTCATTGCGCAATGCGCCGCAAGGTCAGTGGGGCTCGACATGCGCTTTCGTACTACTAATCCATCCTTCACTGCTCCAAAATGCCCACTTTCGCTACTACTCGTAATGATGACGTCACTGATGACGTCACAGATGACGCGGACATCCCTCAACTCGGGATCTACACCCTAAGCGCTACAAAATGACACCTCCCACGACGCATTCGGACCAAGGATGGTCCCTCCCTACCCCAAAGATACACCCACATAGCCCCAAAATGTCCACTTTCGCTACTACTCGTACTGATGACGTCACCGATGACGTCACAGATGACGCGAACATCCCTTAAATCGGGATCTACACCCCGAGAGCTACAAGATGACACCTTACACGACGCATTCGGACCAAGGATGGTCCCTCTCTACCCCAAATACCTACCTGCACTGCCCCAAAATGTCCACTTTCGCTACTACTCGTACTGATGACGTCACTAATGACGTCACAGATGACGCGAACATCCCTTAAATCGGGATCTACACCCTAAGCGCTACAAAATGGCACCTCACACGACCCATTCGGACCAAGGATGGTCCCTCTCTACCCCACTTTCGCTACTACTCGTACCAATGATGTCACCAATGACGTCACAGATGAAGCGGACATGCCTCCAATCGGAATGTACACCCCGAGAGCTACAACCTCACACAACGCATTCGGACCAAGGATGGTCCCTCTCTACCCCAAACATACACCCACATAGCCCCCAAAATGACCACTATAATTACTACAACCAACTGCGCATGCGCAGATTGACGCGACTTGCATTCAAAAACACGCCATTCTGACTCTACCCCACACAAGCTTCACTTTGACACCTTCCACGACCCATTCGAACCCATGGCGGTCCATCTCTATCCTGAACATACACCCACACACACACACCCAAAATGCATGTTTTCTATACTACGGCCAGACTGCGCATGCGCAGACCATTGATCACGGACGAACCATTAGCCAAGTGGGATGCTCCTCCACGAGAGCTTCAAAATAAGACCTCATACGACATCATCGGATCATTAGGGGCTCACCTAGACCCCAAAACGTCCACCCCGTATGGGTCTGTAGCCCCATAGCCATGCACTATAGGCCTATGGGCTTACCCAGGCCTCGGTGACTTTTTCCAAAAATGTCACCGCTTAACTCCGGGACCCTTCCCACCATGTTCTACATGACGAGACGAGTAAAACGCGACCCCACAACCTATACCGCAAATGTCGAGAAGAAGGTTTCCCAGGATGGTACTATATCCCATATAGCCAGTATGGGACTATATGGGTCTCCCTGAACTTTTTCCAAAAATTTCAACGATTCGCTTCGCGATACTTCCTATCATGTTCTACATGACGAGACGAGAAAAACGCGACCCCACAACCTATACCGCAAATGTCGAGAAGAAGGTTTCCCAGGATGGTCCTATACCCCATATAGCCAGTATGGGACTATATGGACTATATGGTACTTTTTCAAAAATTTCACCGTTTCGTGCCGGGACACTTCCTATCATGTTCTGAATGACGAGACTAAGAAAACGAGACCCCACAACCTATACCGCAAATGTCGAGAAGTAGGTTTCCCAGGATGGTCCTATACCCCCCATACCCCATATAGGTATTTTCCCGGATTTTTAGATAAAGTCCGTATTCCGTATTTTTTCAGGAAAAATTTTACATACACCCACCCTGGAACTAGGGGGAGATAACTCTATTGATAGGCAAGCCCCAATAAGCCCGGCGACCTATATACCCCCCATACCCCATATTGGCATTTCCCCGGATTTTTCGATAAAGTCCGTGTTCCGTTTTTTTTCTTCAGGAAAATTTTTACATGCACCCACCCAGCCATCAAATACCCCCTCACCTAGGCTTCACTTTGATACCTCATATGCCCCTATTGGACCATTAGGGACTCCCCTAGCTCCAAAACGACTATTTTCATACCCTTGGGCACCGCGCATGCGCAGAATGCCGATATTTCAACCCCACACCCAGTCCATCAGATGCCCCTTCACGAATGCTTCACTTTGATACCTCATATGCCCCCATCGGTCCATTAGTGGCTCCCCTAGCTCCAAAACGTCTATTTTCATACCCTTGGGCCACCGCGCATGCGCAGAATGCCGCTATTTCAACCCCACACCCAGCCCATTAGATGCCCCTTCACATAAGCTTCACTTTGATACCTCACTCGATCCCATTGGTCCATTAGTGGCTCCCCTAGCTCCAACACGGCTATTTTCATACCCTTGGGCCACCGCGCATGCGCAGAATGCCGCTATTTCAACCCCACACCCAGACCATCAAATACCCCTTCACATAAGCTTCACTTTGATACCTCACTCGACCCCATTGGTCCATTAGTGGCTCCCCTAGCTCCAACACGGCTATTTCCATACCCTTGGGCCACCGCGCATGCGCAGAATGCCGCTATTTCAACCCCACACCCAGACCATCAAATGCCCCTTCACATAAGCTTCACTTTGATACCTCACTCGACCCCATTGGTCCATTAGTGGCTCCCCTAGCTCCAACACGGCTATTTCCATACGCTTGGTCTACACGAGTTGTCTCCCTTGGAGCTATATACAGACCTCGGTGACTTTTTTCAAAAATTTCACCGATTCGCTCCGCAACACTTCCCATAATGTTCTACATGATGAGACTAAGATAATAAATCCAAACAGCCATACCGCAAATGTATAGAAGTAAGTTTCCCATTAGATTCAACATTGACCAGTGCACCAGTATGTGCCGAAGATTTATATATCATATTTTTAACGTTGGAATATACAACAGGACTCGTGGTGTAATGGTTAACGTGTCTGCCTCTGGATAAAGAGGACCCGGGTTCGAGTCCCGGGTTCGTTGTATAGAGTTTCACTTTTTTTTTTCTTTCTTTATTTATTTATTTATTATTGATTTATTTATTGATTGATTTATTTATTGATTTATTTATTGATTTATTTATTGATTGATTTATTTATTTATTAAAATTAATTAATTAAAATTAATTAATTAAAATTAATTAATTAAAATTAATTAATTAATTTATTTATTTATTTATTTATTTATTTATTTATTTATTTATTTATTCTGTGAAAACACCCATGACATGACTGAAAAGAGCCTCACTCGGCCCATGCAGCGTATTTGTAGTCTAGGGACTACTTTTCCTCCGCGGAAGCTTTCTTCCGCGACCGCATCACAGCCAAACCGCATCACCGCGGAGGAATACAAAGGTCAAAGTTTGCCGGAACTATAGTCACCCAGAGCATGGAGCTCTCTTGTGCTGGAGGTAGTTTTTGGTCAATCGCGCTGGTGGCGCCCTCCGCAATTTCCTCCGCAAACATTCTGCCCGGGTGGAACAAAAAAGTAGGTCAATGAGACCTGTAATACGCTTTATATACTACTGCCGGCTTTTCTTGCCATGAAATTTTCGTTTTTGATAGCCAAATAGAGCCTGTGCTTGTGCTCGAATTTTTTTCTGTTTTTCAAGTTTTTTTTCGAAATTTCTCTCCGAAGAGTGCACCTTCAGAGTGTGACAACACTTTTTTGTGTTTTGTCAACATTTTCTGAGCATTCTTTTTGCCCTTGAACAGTTTGGACAGGATGCCTAGGCGTCTACAGTAGGTCACAGTGAGATTCGGCTGGCCGACTAGACACGCCGTTTTTTCAACCAAACCCAGAAATTCATTTAAGTCAAGTTCATCATCAGTGTTCTTTCCTTCTCTGATGTTATCTAATTTTGTCCATACAGAAGATAAAGGTCCCATGATGTCCAAAACTTTTTGTTGTACCCGCTTAAAGCTTTTGTCAACATTTTTCATTGTGTATTCTTTTCTGTCTTCAAGTACCTCCTCCCAGACACCATCTAATTCAGGGAGCTTTAAACTTTTTGATTTTGGAACAGGGTTTTCCTTTAGGATTGTTTTCTCAACGACTTCCCCAGTTTGATAATTACGGAAATAACCCTTCATGGTTTTGTTCAGAGCTTTGTTTAGCTTTATTTTGGGTTTTGCACCCGAATCTGGGTTGAATGGCCTGTATTGTTTCTTGGCCATTGTTTGTTCTACATCAACCTCAGAATCACTTTTGCTAGTATTGGTACTATCAGAGGAACTATTCCCCTTGGTGTTATTATTATCACCAGTACCTGTGTCAGAATCGTCACCAGTATCGGTGTCATGATCACTATCAGACCCAGAACTGTAACTGGGCTTGGAGCGTTTACGCTTTCTTGGCCGATCAGACTCTTGTTCATGATCAGTGCTATTTTCAGAAGAGTTTGAGGACTGGGAACTAGTATCACTGGCGGAGTCCGTACTGGACTCTCTTGACTCGTGTTCAAATTTATTACGAGTCGCCGATTTTTTGGCCAGTTTACGTTTTGTTTTATGTTTTGACCGATCAGCATGTTTCGCCTTATTTCGGCTCTTACCTCTCTTCTGGTGCCTCCCGGCTTCATTTATGCCTCCCGGCTCAGATTGGACCTCACGGCCTTCATGCCTCCCGGCTAAATCGGTTGGACCTATGTCCATATCCGACACTGCTGCCTCCCGGCTTGCAGATTCCTGTCCATGTGCCTCCCGGCTTTATCAGCCGTATCGGGTTCCATATGACAAAATGAATTGTCCGGAACAAGCGAAAGTCTTTGTAAATTTGATTTATAGCAACTACACTAACGGATGGCACTGAATGCCTCCTACCAGATACGAATTGTAGCTACGCTAAACAAGTTGTCTGCTTCTATGAGCGAAGCCATTTGTAGAAGGAACCGACTAAGACTAGGAGAGTGGGGCAACAGTTTAATCGGGAACCGCACCTCCTGGTTGTTCAACAGCTGACAACCCCCTCCCCCCCCCTCACCGTCCCCAAACGTTGTCGTATATGCAATCACTCAAATAATACTGATGTTGGGTTTCCGTTGATCCATAAACTCAAAAAGTATGGATACCTAGATCTGACCTCTTCTGCATTGCTATAAAACTTGTACTTGGTTGTAAAATTTGTACTGCAATTGTGTAAAAATGCATAGATCACTGACAGCAGGAATCTGGCCAACTTCGCTTGTTGAATCTGGCAATATATGAAATGGTTGTCAATACTCTGTATTGGTAAGATAGAGAAAAATATTCAACTCAAAGATTGTCATCTCGAAGATCTTCAACCCCAAGATCTTCAACTCCAAGATTTTCAACTCCCAGGATTTCACAGCTCATGATAAATGTGAATTTGAGAACAAAAATCTCAATTCAAATAAGGCAATAGGTATTGCTTAGGTATACGTGCAGCTTCCAAATAATTTATTCAAACAGCGCATGCACCCTCGACTCAGAAAAATGATCAGATGATAGCCAGGAATCTTAATTGGAAAGAAAGACCTTTTTATTCTTTTTGAAGTAAATTACAATAGCTCAGTCATCAGCAATAGAGGAAATTATAAAACAGCAGAAAATCGCACAGAAAGATTCGAAAAAATTATTCGATAAATTTCAACAACATTTGCTGCTATAGTTCACTGTGGAAAGTTGATTATGTCACGCCTGGACTGTATTATTTTTGACTTCATATAATCGCCAGAATCGGTACACACGTTATGATTTCATAATTTGTGATAAGTGTATGCATTAAAGAATCCTGAATAACGTATATGAAATTCATTAGTCAGTTTGCTGTTCTCCAACTTAATATACTGGAAAATATGGCGGCATCTCGATAAAATTTATACCTCATATGGGAGCAAATATAATCCCAAGTAAATATATACTTTGAATTAAAAGAAAATGTATCATTTAAGGAAGAAAAGCACGTTTTTGACTCAGTCGATTTTGTCGGTAATTTTCGGGATTTTCCGTTAAGTGACGTCACAAGACTCATCTTGTCTCCTGTATTATGAGGTTGGCACTTCCTTCAGTAGCCGGTCCTTTCCAATTATACCTAAACGATGTGTGGTGTATGGGTGTTACAGTGCAGCAGGAGACGGGGTGTCACACAACTTTCTCCCCAAGGAAGCTCACACTCACCGCCTCTGGATCAATTTTGTCAAGAAACACCGAAAACATTGGCGAGTTACAGAAAGCAGGTTTTAGCTAGCTAGGAGCCTCCGGTTCTTTGCAACTGCCTATTTCAAAATAGGAATCCCTAAATTCCTGATATCTTGATAATAAACTCTGTATTTTCAGAAATATTATCACAGTACCTGCCCACCATACACCGTTTATCACCTCACAACAGTCACCCCCAATACAGTGCCCCCCCCCCCCAATTAGATTCTATCACATTCATCATGACCAATAGCCTGACCGGACCCTGTGCCAATCCTTCCTACAATTTGAAGCACTCAGTTAAGAGATCATCTGTGATATAGACTCCACGAATTCTATTCCTTAATAGAGTAATGAAGTTGCCAACAGCAACAATATGGAATTAGAAGGGTTGAAGAGGTGTTTCACGAAGTTGGACGAGTGGCAACTTTCACTGGAAGCATTTGTCACAGACCGGCATCGTCAAATACAAAAGTGGCTGCGACTCAATAAAGCCGGACTTGTCCATTACTTTGATGTTTGGCACATTGCAAAACGTTTGAAGCAGAACTTGCTTTTTGCTGAGTATTTGGTCATACAGATACCCTTAAATTACAGGACTATCCATTTGGATACCTGTGCTGTACAAAAGAGAAAAATATCAGCCGGAGTTTCACGCCTACGTTATGTAGAACATTTGCATCGTGAATTACGTGACTTGGTTGTAAATGAGCATCTACATGAAGTTGACAATTATGAGACCCATGTAAGATTATACAAATTCATTATTTGAATTATTTCAATCATGGACATGGTCGATAGATTTAAAGTTTGAACTTTAAATGTATCCAGATGTATACTTCTAAAAATGGACAAAAAGCAAGGCCTGGTATATTATTTTAAGTTCATTTGTTTTCTTTCGGTTCTCATGGTTGCATGGTATACACATCTCCATTATTAGCTCAACTTACCTGATCAGTATTGTGATCGGTCCCATATTAGTTTGCCTAATTGTAAATTACAGAGGATTTCTTAATAGTTTACCAAGATACCTAGTAGTCTAAATCAAAACATCATACATGTATGTAATTTTGCACCTCCTGTCTGAAGTTGCCAACTTCTAATAATATGTTTATTCATTTAGTGTGTTTGTATGATTCTCATTGGCCGAGTGGCTGTTTGAAAGCCCATCACCCTATCACAGATCAGCATGACAGTAGAAGTTAACTTGCAACTTCAGACACAACAAAACTGTTCAAGTTCACACTTGCCAGAGCAACATGGCATGTTTGTAAAGTAAACGTATCAGCCACAAATCATAAACTATTATGAACTTCCCTGTAATAATCATTCTCGCCCATAACCATCGCCATTGATTGCATCAGAACTTCTATAAGAACTAGAGACTTCTCATGTGGATGGGTCCACCACTGACTGCCTAAATATGAGCTATTTGGCATGATCTCAATCTCTGCATGTTTTGGTTGTTTTCATTTTGGATTATTGTGTTCTGTTCATCTGTTACTCATTCGTGTACTACATGACAGGTTCAAACTACATTCAGCTGTCTAATCTAGAACTGAAGGTGGCTGGCTGGTCAAACATTTCGCCTGGTGACCATTATCATTTTACTCTTTTGTGGTTCAATCACAGGAAGTAGAATATCCCAACATCAAATTTAATTTCTTCAAGGCAAAAGTTGATAAACATGTCAGAAATTATGATTTATTTGTTTGTTATTTTAATGATTTTTGTTTGATCTGAGGGTCACCAAATCTATTATCAGAGGATTTAATTTAAAAAAATCGACCATACTAGGTCCACGTCTCCTGCCAGCAGGACCAGTTATGGTGGATTGCATCCATCTTACCTGGTGGTGCTGCGATTTTTTTTTTGGTCAATGACATCCCATTGATTATGAATTTGAAAATGGAGATCTGTCTGAAGAGCCATACATCCCACACGTCCATCAGTTCAATAGTTCTCGAGTTATTGTCCGGATAAGATCTAACTACTGAAAATCCAAGTTCTCGAGTTATTGGTCAGACAAGGAATGTGTAAAGAACCAACTGCTGATAACGAAAGATGGCTGATGGTGGCCATCTTGGATTATGCAGGTAACTGAAAAGCAATCCCAATCGTCCTCTCACCGATGTCATACACACTGCAAGTTTGAACTCTTTCGGTTCATTGGTTTTCAAGTTATTGGTCAGGCAAGAAATGAGTAATGGAATAATGAAATTACGGATGCCCAGTGTTTCTAATTCCCCCCTTCCCCCCCCCTTCTCCCTCCCAACTAATGTGGCGGGGGACAATAACATGAGAGTTTGTGCATCTATGTTTTGTTTTTTGTATTTCCAAGAATATTCTCGGTATTATCGGATCAGGTCATTCTTGAAGTTGACTTTTCAAGTTAACCCTCTCTGTACCATGTATCGACAGAAGTTACACTATTGGCTGTCACTGTCATATACGAAATTCCTTTAAAAGTATCTGCATCATCTTACATCTTGTTTGAAAGCTCAGAGTATTATCAAGTGAAACTATGTAGGTGATAAGTATATCTTCCCTTTATTCATGTTAAAACTACCTGTACAGAAGATGTTAAATTAACCTACATTCATTTCTTTTTGTGCTAGGACTTGTGAAGAGAATAGACAAACTCGCGAAGAAGAAGGGGTTTGAGAGGATGCGACGGTGGAAGCAGTCAATTATCAACCATCTCTATTGGTGTGCCTTCTCCAGTCACGGAAACTGAAAGATGTGTCTGGCGAAGTGGGACTCACTTTTGAACCATGTGGTGAACAAGCATCGGGGACATGGCAAGTTATATCCACGGTGCATTCACAAACGTCTGACCAAACGAAACAAGTGGTTCGAACCAGGTGAATTTTATATAAAATGTATTGCTGTTCATATGAACTGTTAAATAGTGCACTAATCCTGTAGTACCTGCTGTAAAATTGACTAGAGGGATCACATTCTGCTGAAAATTGCTTTTGTGTCAATATGATCAACTTGTTCACATCTCCATGTTAAAATGTTGCACCCATACACATATACAATTGTTTCCTGTAACACAAATTAAAGCTTTTTCATCAGCTCATCTGTAAAAGAAATTTACTAAAAAAAAGTTTATCTGTCTACTCTATCTACTCTGTGATCATAACCTAAACCAGCCATTTGAATTTTCAGAATACAAGGTCTGCTGAACATTTGGCATGCATATACCAACAGTCTTTCAGTAATATCTTCAATATATCATGCCCATAATATTCAGACAATAGGAGTTAATCTGCCATATTGTTTTTTTTTATTGATCAGGAACGGAGGAATTTGAGAAGCTGGCCGATTTGATACAGCGACCTCAGCTCATAAAGGATGTAATGAAATTATCTCCCTATGGCCAAACATCAGCGTTAGAAGGTTTCCACAGTGTGATCAATCACTTCGCTCCCAAGATGTATCACTTCAAGTTTCATTGTATGAATAGCAAGTATTTTTCACATATATTATTCATGTCCTATTTGCTGTATGTCACATGATACAAGATCGTTTTGGCCGAAACTGGTCGAGGGTTAACATCAAAAAGCGTTTTCTTTGACACCACAAACCAAATCTCTGGATTGTACGTTTACAGTAACAATTTTCAATGTTCTCCTGTAGTAAATGGACGAATGGCAGGACACACATAACCCTGCATCACATTATATGACCTTGTCTTGCCTTGTGACGTCAATGTGCGAAATTTGTTATGCCATTAGGGGGGGGGGGGCATATAGCGATCACTTTGTCCGTCTGTCCGAATTTCTTGTCCGCGCAATATCTCGGTTAATATTTCATGGGCGGGATTGAAACTTGCATGAAATGTGGCCAGTGCCTCGTATTTGTGCAGCATAGATTTGTTTTCCAAGTTTCGGTTATATTTTCAAGAACTTATGGCCCTTCCTTCTTGAAATCTCTGTGGATGGGACTTGTCCGGGCTGGATCTTGGGTAATATTGTATGGACAAGTATGAAATTTTCATGATATGTGGTCAATGCCCCATAGTTGTGCAGCGTGAAGTTGCTCTGCGTTTCGGTTGTATTTTCAGGAATTTTTATAATTATCCAAATTAGGCCTACACCGACCAATACAGAACAGAACAATGTCGGGACAATGTTGGACTAAAGCAGAATGGGGGGGGGGGGGGCATACAATTAAGCAGTCTCTGATTGCTGCTTCTTTCTTTCAAATCTGTCTGAAAAGGATGAAATGCCATTTTGAATAATTACTTCTGATACAAGAAACACTGTGAAATCAGATAAAATATAACACTTAGCCTTGGAGACTTCACTGTTTCCACTCAAGCGAGAGGTCCTTTTTTAGCTGCACAACATTTATGGTAAAAAGTTTGTTGTGTATTCCAGTATAATATGGATACCATGGTGAGTAGCAATATCACCACTATGTTGTGTTCATTTATGGTTTCAAGTACATATTTTACATTGTAGGGTTTTGCTAGCAGCATTACATTTCAATGAAAATGCTGGAAGGCCACAAGCTGTCAACATCCAAGGTTTGGATGAGTTCACACTTGCATTTCCGAAATACAAGTTTTTCGATATGTTGTCAGGAAAACCCTCCAGAAGTGTACTTTTGGTAAGTACCAAATCTCTGGCTTATTTTCATTCAGTCAGAATCCCCTGATGAGATCAGCTCCGGATATTTGTGATTGTGGTTGTGCATACTGGTCAAACTGGTTAATATTGAAGTATAAATCTGGTCTGTTTTAAGACCGGCAAGTTAGCATGTTACAGGTATCGGTGTGAGACCTAAGAATGTCCTGGGGATTAGTTTCCCTCCCAATACCCTTTTCTATTGTAACAAACAATGGTCACTTATTCATTATAGCTGGCTTCGAAGATAGGGGGCACTGCGGGCCGGACAATTTTAGCCACTGGACATTCTTAGTTTCCACACTGGTAAAGGTATACTTGTATCTCCCACCACCTCTCCTTAAATAAGCCCAATGTTGAATGTATTTTACTGTTTGAATTTTAGGATATGTCAACCAGCTCTTTGATGAGCTGTACACAGTTGTGGGAGGAGAAGAACAGCACCGGACGCCAGCCCCGCTTCCATTGTGCGACAAATTAGACAGACCTGACAAGGCTTCAGCCATTAAGGACTTCTGCACGCGGTTCGATATATAATGTGGACTTCATAAGGTCGTTAGTTAACATTTAACATAGCCATCTGAACAACTTTCACAAGGAAGATGCCTTGTACCTTGCAGATTTGCATTGCCCAGTGTCCTTTACACGATTCAATGATTTTCCACAGATTTATGGTCTTTCTGTGGTTGAATTATTAGTGGAATTACTCTGATTCTTTTGAATGAACACATTAATTTTTCTGCATAATTGGAGAAGAGAGGAGCAGTAATTCAACAGGTGTCCATCTTTTAGAGTTTGAAGATGTTAAAGCTGGTAGATCATTGCTTAGTTGGTTCGTCACGATATAGCTGAAATACTGTTGAAAGCCACATTAAATTCTATTCACTCACCCCCTAGATCATTAATAAAGCAGCGATAATATCCCATAGTTTGAACATTGTCAAATAGCTATTCTTGCGGCCCTTTTTCTGATTAACTTATTGCAAAACTGGATGATGAACATGGTATACATGTTTTGAAAACAAGATGTTTGTTCAGTAATGTGTATATATATAATATAATTAAGGTTGGAGGTTTAGTTTCCACTGTAGCTAAAACAACATCTACAGTGCTGACTATTATTTATATAAAAATTCCAAACCTCCTACATGTAATTTTAACAATTGCCTTATTTACAAAATGGCATATCTGTCATGAAAATAATATTTGTTCAGTTACAGTGGTCACGGAAACAAGTGTTTGGATCTAATGAAACTTTAGTTCAAATTTGGCAGTCTGAACCCCTGGTACTGTGCATCTTCCTCGGGCCATGGTTCAGGGAAGTGAGCACGGATGCAGCACACAGCACAAGCGGGAAGTACTTCTCTGGCATCCCTCCCCAGGAAGCCCCAAACAAATCTTGCCAATTGCCGATATGCAATGTGCCTGTACTTTGTATATCTGGGACCCTCAAATGGGTGGTGGTATTGCTGCAGGTATTGAAGCCATGCAGTTTGCTGGACCCAAACATTCGTACATAATGCTGGAAATCCCGGATGATCCGTGATGCAGGCATAGGGTTGCTCCAGAAAATAATGTACTCTAGCTTTTTCCAGTTCTTGTAAGACCTTCTGTATTTCTTGGCAGCATATACATTCCCTCACAGTAGGCATGATATCACAGTGCCCACATGTGCACCTTCAATGTATGAAAGTTCAAACAACCTTCATCAAAGTAATGAATACATTACATTTACTGTTTGTCGTTTATTTTCGCTTAATTGGCATTAAACTGTATATATCATATCGGGCTAATCAAAGTATTTTTGTTCAGAATTTAAGATAAAATGCACTTATAATGTGTATACGATAATTTTAACAAAATATGAACAGCCTTCATACATCTATATGCATTGTACATAATTGGCTGTTATTGGCTTCATTGTTGTATTGATATTGCAACATGTTTAAATTTTTCGAATAAAATTCAATATATCTGTATGTAAAATTGCAAATGACAATTCACTTTTGCCTCAATTTCTTTGTATGATAGTGAACAGGAATACTGGTATACAACTCCAAGCCTTGCAATTTAAAAATGGTAGCATAATATCAACCTCATATTTTTACTGGGCTGTAATTTTAGAACCATCACCTTGGGGGCCAATCAAGTATTTCCGGTGCAAAAATGAATTTTTCTTTGCCCCCCCTCTTCCCTTTAATTCAAAATTAAACCGTGTACATAGGAAAACATTCTGATTTTTATACCCCCCTTCACCTGCATATGTAATACTTCAATGCCCCCTTGAACAGTTAGAGAAAACTGCCTCTCTAAAATGGAAGTAAAAATCACAATTTTGTTTTGCTTAAAAAAACAATCCATCATCACACTTTAAAATATTCTTGTAAAATTCTTTGTGTATTGTTAGATGTTATTGATATAATCATAATATATGGTTTGACAGGCAAAATCATATATCATCAGGTATTAGAGTCATTATACCCCCCGTTACGAAGTATAGGGGGGGTATACTGAATTCAGCTTGTCCGTCCTTCCGTCGAAGCATCCTTGTGTCCTTCCATCCAAATTTGGTGTACAGCATTGATGTGTGGCAAAGCACAACCCATTTTTGTGGTTTCCATGGCAACAGCACGGGAAATATCCATGAAACGACGTTAATGCTCTAGAAGCTGAAAAATTCCATCTAGAGACTTCAAATGTGGTATTCAGCATTGATGTGTGGCGTAGGCAAAAGCCTATTGACATTGGATACATGTTTTGGTTTCCATGGCAACAACACGGAAAATATCCATGTAACGACGCTAACGCTCTTAGTCTAGAAGCTGAACCGTTCCATCTAGAGACTTCAAATTTTGTACACAGCATTAATGTGTGGCAAAGCACCAGCTTATAGAAATAGGATAGATTTCGATGGTTTTTGTGGTTCCCATGGCAACAAGACGGAAAATATCCACGTAACGACGTTAACGATCTAGAAGCGGAACTGTTGAAGCTGGGAACTTCAAATTTGGTATGCAGCATTGCTGTGTGGCAAAGCACAAGCGTATGGAATTGGGTTCATTTCGATGTTTTTTTTGTGGTTTCCATGGCAGCAAGACAGAAAACGCTCGTTAACGCTCTACAAGCCGGATCATTGGAGATGGACATTTCAAATTTGGTATATGCAACATTGCTGTGTGGCAAAGCACAAGCCTATTCAAATTGGGTACATTTTGAATATTGTCATCATGTGTGTACGTATGTAATATGTTGATTTCTGTCTATCATTACCACCATGTCTCAAGGGTATGTGAGTAGGCTACCATATCATGGAACAGAAACCTTTTAAAAATTAGCAAAATTGGCCTTATGTCTCCATAATGTATCCACTCGACAAACAGAAATGTCTCCTGATTTTTGAGCCCTGGTGACCTTGACCTCAATCCGTATGCAACAGAAATGCCCAAATGTACCCATTCAAACACAAATTGTGATTTTAATCAAATCCTGATTTTAAAGTTCCATTATTCCCCTTTTGTAGTCACTCTTAAATATGGCTGCTCCCTACACAGAATCTGTTATGGAAGAATGGAATAGACAATCATTGCCATAACAAATACATAGATCTGCCATCCTGGTAAACATGTAAAAACGACCCTTTTACCTTCCATTTTAGAGAGGCTTGCCTGTCGATCGATGATCTAGAGGTGTGTTGGTGGGTGGCTCTGTTCACTCACTGTAGGAGGAGAATTTCCCCTAGAAGATTTTGTTACATTGAAATCCCTTGTCGCGAACATTTGTTATAGCAGGCACGGCGGAGGCAATTTGTGATTTGAGGGGCCACTATAACAGCAGAATAGGTGAGGGTCCAGGGGCCGCCTAGGCCCCGGAACCTTCAGGAGTCTTACATGGCCAGAGACGCACTCTAGCATATTTCCGAGTAATAAAACAAGAAATCTTTGCCTGTGTAAACTATATTTATTTTGCCTGTTTTATTGTTCCTCATGACTTCTTTCAAATATTCGCCGTCAAGCAAATGATGATGTTCGGAAGTATAAATAATTGAAATAATAAATATCATTTCAATCGAAATACAAGCGTCTTGACCGTCATTCAATATTCAGCCACTGTCCATTGAAGAATTTCCGCAATCATAATCCAAAGACCTGATTCATACCACAGCATTAGCACCCAATTCAAGAAGAAATAAATTTCATAGTATACATGCAACAGCGAAGCGGTGTGCAAGCAATGATACCGACAAGACATCATGAGGTTCCATATGTATCAAATTCTTATTGGATCACTGTACTTAATCCATATGATTTTCGTTGTAAAGTCGTTCTCTAGAGTATGATGTATCTCTCACGTGAGAGGCGACTACCAGGGCATCCATGTAAAAAGGAATAGGACCCTAGATCCATGTGATTTCCAGATGTGAAAAGGAATAGGAACCAAACGTTGTGATATCACTGAAATAGTGTTGAAAGCGACGTTAAATTATATTTACTTAGTCACTTACCCTTACCCTTTGATTGTGACTGTTCATTTGAAAACAATGAGCATATTAAAATACATGGGTTCATACGGCCTCTTGCCCTGTGTTAGGCGGAATTAAACAAAAGTTACGAAACGTAACGCCATAAATGTGGCTCGCTACACTTGTATTTTGCTAACAGCTTGCGATACGTATCGCCAAATTTGAAAAAGTTTCATTGAAGGCGCTTGGTGGTATAGCCCGGTTTTGGAAGATTCAGAAATAATGTACCGGGTACACAGATTTTTTTTACTTGTTAGGGAGCCGAACAAAGTTCACCTTATGAGTGTCAATGAATTTTTGTATTGTGCCCATCATGCTTACTTGAAAGTAAAATCTGCATTAAATACAGATATGTTTTTTCACTTTGATTTTTTTTTGGCTTTCTGCCTTTTGTTTGGTCTTGTCTTGTGCGCCATGCCCCTCCGCCTCCCCCCCCCCCCGTTACGCCGTCCCTGTATAGAGCTCCCATCTATAATCATGTCAATTTCTAATATCATCCCAGTCAAAAAGCAAGGCTTGCACTTCCAGTCAAGTTGAATTCCCCCCAGAATACTTTCAGTGGCTCCAGAAAGTTGACTTTGAATACTATCGCTATATAGCTGAACACGACACATTCAAGTATCTCTCTCTCATTCCAGTCTGTCAAGATATAATTAGCAGCAGCTGCTGCATAAATAACACAGTGTTAGGGGAAAGAGAAAAGATTTCGCACATAATTATTCAGTGTTTTTCATTTTAAACACCACTGGCCATGAAACCCTGGGGGTAATTCCACTTTTGAAAAAAAAAGCAATGTATTGGTCTCCGCACATGGATTAGTTATTGATTACATTCGAGGTTATGAGATCGGAAGGAATCATGATTCGTCCAGGTAGTATATGTAATTACAGGTAGATGTACATTGACTTGACACAAGACAGTGTTGACAGTAACACAGCATGAAAATATAGTATCCAAACAACATAAACGAAGTTTTTGCTCCAGGAACATTAAAGGGTGGGAATACTGAATTTGGAAGACAACAGCAATAAGTATGCCATCTGTCCATGAATCTCAATTGTGGCGCCATAATGTCGGGTAGATATAATGGACTGCTCTTTGATACTGGGATATTTTCAGGGATTCAGGAGAATAATGCTTATTTCTGTTCTTTTGCAGTAGATCATGATATCAATAAGTAATCAATCTGCAAGGGCCTTAGAATTGAAACTTACCAAACAGGTGACACAACTCGAGAAACAAATGCAAGGAAAATTTATTCATAAATACTGGAAATAATACAATGATTAACTTTGGTAACTTTTATTTTCTGAAAATTAAATGCAGTCGTGATATGCGTCGCCAACAACAACAGCAACATGCTGTAACAACAAAATTTGGAAACTGCCACGTCCTATCTTGGGGAAATCATGATCCAGGGGTTATTGTATTGAAAGCATACTCTGGCAACATCAATAGTAGTAGTGAAATAATGAAGCAGCGCATTAAATAAATATTGTCCAATACAACCAACACCGTCACAACCATGCAGTTCAACTATTCAACCACACGTCAGTGTCAACTGTTCAAGCGGCAACGGTTGGCAGTGACAAATTATTATGTACCAGTCTGTGTTGGTCAATCCGGTTTCATCATCCCCCTCATCTTCCTCCACTTCCATGGCATCGCTCCCGTCATCTGAATCTAAAGGCTCGAATCGGTAGGGCTGTATTCCTGCAGAACCTGCGGCGTCGTCATTGATGTTGCTGGTCGCCATTTTGCGAGTGGGAACAGGGGTTTCCCCGAAGCGTGACTCTTGTGATGTCATGCATAAGAAGCGAGCTATATAGGGATTCCCCTTGGCCAGTCGGCAAATAATGACTTCCAGCTAATTTAACGAAGTCGTGGCAACGAGATGACTCTTAAAAATCTTTTTAACGAAATAATATATACTTTTTCTGTAATTTCGCGTGTTGTGCCCAAATCTCCTCACTTACGCTTTAATGCTGTTTTTCGGGTTAGGTCTTTATATTATAATGGACACGGAAATTCTTTCACGGACGACGGCTGAACATTAAGTGCAAGATATGGTCAGAGATGTCTGTCCTGACGCGCTATATATTATTGGTCTGTGTTCTTTCTCAAAATTGTGCTGTTTGATCGCTCTTGAAAGCCACGAAGGTTGGCGTGTTTTCGTCAACTTATGAGCTTAAAGTTTGATGTCCTGTTGAACGTTTCCGTCATTTTGATCGGTATTTCCTGATATTTTGATTTCTATTTCCTAAACCTACAGTTGTTATTATCAACTTACTGTACTATATAATATCACCCTAAATTTTGTCGATTCCATGGTTGTGGATTATCACAGTGTTTAATTTTTGAGCGCAGTTAAAGTAATCCCGATATCAGAGAGAATGTTTTTGATTATATGTTCTGTTAAGGGGAATTAGGACTTGCCAAGTCTAAATTTCTAAAAACGACCCTTATCATTATAATGACCAAATTTTATGACACAATGATACCATGAGACATGATATGACAAAAAATGTTGTTTTTTTTTTGGAATTTTTTTTCAATACTATAACAGGCCAGGAAAACGATAAATAAAATGACTCAACTAAGTTTTGGAGGTCCTACGAGCGAAATTATCCATTTCGCCTGAAGCACGTGGCCGTACATCCATTCTCGACTCTGCATGTCATCACAAACGACCCCTGAAATCTCACCATTTTGCTCCCGACGTGACAACGAAATAAAGATAATTCTATAGAAAATAAACTATAGCAGATATCAATTTCAAATTTTCCACAAATACACAGTAAGATACGTACATTTCAGCCCATCTGTTTAAATAGAGATCGAATTTTAGCGCTTTCATGCCAAACACTCCGGTATGTCTCAGACCATGCTTCTTTTCCAAACAAGGTGACCCATCACATCTCAATAATATTCATACGCCCATATAGGCATGTCCAAAATATCGTCAACATCATGTATAAACATCAAAGGAGCATCATAATTGAGCGAAATATGGTGATATTTAGCATATTTATTTCGACAGTTTCGAAAGAAGAAAACAATTTCTGTAAACCTCTCTAGAGACCTACTTTTCGAACAGCCTTACTCTAATATCCTGCCTCCTGCTTCACGTGAAATCGCGCGAGATATGATATTTTGGTGAAACTGAGGAAAAACAGATCATCCGTCTAATTACATCAAATTTAGACAACAAAGATGGTATTATAGTAAATTTCAGTGAGTAGCCCTCCCATCTGAATGGTTCGGCATTCCGATCGCATGTTCTGAAAGCGTTTGTCGATGAAAATGGGTGAGCGTAAACGTGTGTACATGAATGGCATTAACCCTCACGGCCATGTGCCAACAACAACAACAACACGTAACAACAACGACATGTTGAATGACTGTCTTGTTCAGACGGACTTTGATTGACAGGTGTTCAGTTTTGTGTGAAGGGTTAATGCATCGAGGCCGGAAAAAGTCCACCTGAGCAGGAAGAAATGTGAATCGCCATTTTTCTGGACAATTCAGTTTGCTTGACCACGTGTAGCATTCTATTTTCCAACAACTTCAAGAAGGTCATTCTTGTTTGGCCTCAACGAAGAGATGATTCAACTTTATTCGTGAGTTAAACAGTCACCACATTTCTTCGATTTCCAAATTTTACTTCGAAAAATCCACTACATTTTTTATCAATTTTGTTCCACAGTCATTTTTTCGAATTACTTCAAAGAAATAGTCATATTTTCTTGTGTTTAATTGTGTTTCCTATCTTTCTGAGATGAAATAATGCACCCTTGATAATTTAGTGCCTTTTTGAAAATTTCAACCTGACAAACAAAATGTCAAAATCTCTCAAGTCTCCCTGATTCTTAAGACATGCCTGCTACGCTTGCATACACTGAATAGGATTGGAATGGAGACGATATTGCTTGTTGTATCAACTGAACCATTTACTGGAATATTCTTCATGTAAGAAAAACACAATAGGCGACAACATGTAGGGAACCTTTGTTGAACCTGGAAAAGCTACCTGACAACCTGTATTGCACACGGTGTCCCCGGTTTGAAGGTCCTTACATGATGAACTGCCCCAATTACTAGTGTCGATGTATACAATTACTAGTGTCGATGTATACGTCAAACAGTTATATTTATAGGTCAACAGCAGGATATTGATACAAGATACGTAGACGATTGGACTATTATGGATATACGTTCTCGGTATTCAGGATGTTAAAATGTTAGATGCTAGGAAATTTATTATCTATATATGGTAGGATCCTGCTGGGCTGTTAATCACCGAGGCTCGCCCTCTGTACATCTCATTCGACAAATTTATGTAGGTTTATTGCCTTGGTGGAAAATTTACCGCACGACGTTGGGCACTACAGGTTAGTTTTTCTGGGCATTTTTCACCCCATGTTGAGAGGTGTATATAGTCCGTCAGATGCTCATCCATTAACATCAGATGATTTACTTATTTTAGCTGATCAGTCATCGCAGCTCCCCACCTGGCCTATCTTAAGCCCCAGTCACACTGTCAAGAATTGGGTAGGCGAATCACCGCGAACTGGAAAATCGTGTTCATTCTTGGCAATTCGTACTGGCATCTTGCGGGGTTCGTCGCAGATCGTGACCGTTCTTGCCTATTCTCGGAGGGAGTACGAAAGTTTTGAAATGTTCAAAACATTCGCCGGCCAAGTACGATTAAATGGCATTCTTGGCACCATCCTACTGCGTTCTCGCTTGCATTCTCCTCCTATCGTGTAAATTCGTGGGTAGTCGTAGTAGTTCTTTCGGTCACAAATCAGCAAGAATGCCGTACGCATTGTACTCACACCGTACTGCATACGTGCTTATTCGTAGCAGATTATCGAGCATTCGTAGTGGGTTCACGGGCTGCCGTGTTGATGCGTAGGGCGTTCTTCATTGATCCGTACTGCATGTGTACTCATTCTTGATGATTCTTGTTAAATGCTTATGACTGCTGTCGTACAAGGAACCTACGGCGTGCGTAATGGATTCGTAGGACAGTTTCAAAGAGGCCCTCTACGGGCGAATTGACACGAATCGACAAGATTAAAATATTCGTGGTCATTTGCCGGCATTCTCCACCCAATTCTTGACAATACGACTGGGGCTTAATTGCTCTTAAGCCGTTGCTTGATGTCGTAGTAGTGTAGCGGTTTGGGCCTCATTTTTAAACTATATCCAGAGTAGAACAAGACAAGATTTATTTTATTTGATAGATTAATATATAGTGATCAGGAAAAGTGATGTTGGAGTGACCGGTGAGTGTGGCCAATATAATTTTTAGTCTGGTTTCCATGGTAACAGCAGGGAATATAGAAGATGGGGTTTTCCGATCAAATTCACGCTGATTGTATTACATTCTTGCATCAATTGATACAACAATGGAAACAATGGATTGCCCCGTGTCCAAGCTATGCCTGTACTAATTATCAATACAATTTGCTCATAACAGTTCTGCGCATGCACCAGAAGTCGTTGTCGATATTTTGGATGAAATCTAACCGCATTTTCTTTGAACAGTTTCACTGTAACTTCAGAACAGAATACATATATGAGATGTGAACCTGCCAGAGTGTATCAATGATCCCTTTGGGTTAATCACAGTCTATTTCTATAATATTCTGAACAAAGTGTGGTGGAAAATTCAAGATGGCGGCCACTTTCAAAGTTTCGTAAACATGCACTTTTTATCTTTATTTCGTTCAATTTTGGGCATTTATATTGAATCAATGCATTCGAAATTGAAATGCAACCGGAATAATCAGTGAGAGTGATTCAGTTCATCTCGTGACAACCATACAACCAATGATGAATCAGCTATAGTCACGGTGCCTTGAAGCAGTGGTAGTTAAATTGATAAAATGCTTGGCGTACTAGATCTGCATCTATATGACACCCACAGCTACTCAAATTTTCATGCCTGATAAATTATCATCCAGACGGGTGACCTACATGAAACTTACGGGCATACGCCTACTACAGGTTTCTTGATCTACACGTTTGCGATTCCTTTGCTCGCTTGCCATTTTTGGACGGTCATGGGACATATATTTATCGTAAACTTTTTGTTCGGTGCATGCTAGTATTATTAGCAGCTACAGTACGTTATGCTAGGAGTGACCCCATGTGCACTCATTCATTTCGCGTAAAATAGGTATTGTACCGCCTTATATATATGGAGCTGAATCACACTGACAGATATAGACCAGATTATTACATCTGTCATATACAGATACACAGTCTGATAAGCGACTGAATGCATATCTTATATTCGCCATGATCTTCAACAGGTTTCCTCTGCTCCCTCTCGAAATAAAAAGAAAGAAAAAAAAAAAGATGGCACTGGCAGCAGATGCAATACACGAGGACAACTTAGAATGGAGTGACGGCACATACACAGTGAAGGAGATATATGAACTCTATGATTTCCCTTGTCTTGTGAAAGCGTGCGACGGAAAATATGACTTGGATGAGGTAAACAGTTTTTCTAACGGAGACTATCTGAAGCTACAAGGATGCGAGACGATTGAGAACGCCCATGCCTATCCAATAGAGGTCGATTCTCGTGGCCAGCCATCAAAACACTACTTGACTTGTGCGCAGCCGCTTCTGATACCCCTTGACTACAAAACACAAGGAAACGTTATTCCACAGTGGAGCTACTGCTGCAAGCTTTTCCGCGTTATGTTAAGGTGGGTGCATATCCTATCAAAGCACAACATCTTCAAACTGGAGACATATTCTCCGTTCCACGACGTTCTATTCTTGAACTAGTTCGCAAAATTAAAGATTTGGGCACGAAGAAATTTTCCCTCATCTGCAGATATGACGGATGCGAAATTTTACTGGACGGAAGCTGCAAAGGAGATTTTGGTATCGTTCAGGACCAACATACGTACACCTTGAGGGAAATTGTTGCACGTTTTCCGCTTCCACAAGGCGTGGAACTCACAGAGGATTTTCTACAAAACACACAGAAATATCTCGAAGAAGACGCTGTCAGTGCTTTGTCCAATATGTCCAAGTTTCAAGGAAAGTTTGTTATTGACAAAGTGCAAAGTGAGTGCAAGGTTTTGGGGACCCATCGTATTGATCCAGAAACGCTCAAAGAGAGATGCAGGACAGTCAAGGCCAATGTGGTTATCCCAGCTGATTCTGACGCTCATTTTCAGGTGGCCAAAAACAGAGAATCAGCAATCTATCGAATATCAATTTCACAAAATTATGGCAAATCTTTGAAAACTGGAAGGATTGGATCTCTACAAATGAAGATTCAAGGGACCCCAATGAGCGGAAAATTATTTGTTCCTTTGGACGATTCAGGTATTTTATCCTTGAATTTCACGATATCACAGTTTAGGTTGTAAACTGTTCGTTATTGATAATCATTGTTCAGTAGTTTCATTTTTTGATTATGCTGATCTAACGTCTTCCATTTTCGTTTCGAAATGAACAGATAATTCAGGAAACGAAAATGGCCTAAAAAAAGGCTAAATCATGTTTCGCTTTTCCCGTCTCCTCAGTAATAGGCCAATGAAGGTTCTCATCGCATACACATGTCCAGTATGTCATGGTGAACGACCACAGTGGAACTGTAGCTTAAGGAGGTTCCCGGTCAATTCAATTTTACGTCTACTGCGCATGTTTCTGCGCATGTACCAAAATATCGATATTTAAAAGAAATTTATTGGAAAAGGAAAATATGAGCTTTAGATAACAGTGGTGAAAGGATTTTTTTGTTCTTCAAATTTTGAGGCAATACGACGTCAACGAAGCAACGCTGGCAAACGGACTTAGCAAAATCACGGTAAATTTAACTTAAATGTCCATGTTTTTTTTATGTTGGCACCATACTGTTGAAGAGAAGCCTGGTGACCCATCATTTCTTAGATTTTCCGATTCGGCATGGCTCCTGAAATCTATTGAGGCATTTTGGAGAAAATGATATTTTAACTACTTAGAAATATTAGACATTTCTATGAAAATATAGGCATTTTTCATATAGAATTCCAATCTAATCCCATATATTAGAGTAGGCTTAAATCATTCTAGTACACCAATAAATTCCTAGATTATGCAAAAATTAATCCTGGTGATTCCTGAAATTATATCCTTTATTTTGAATGTTGAAGGTTTGTGCTAGGTGTTGTTGAAATTTAAGAAAAGTGACATTTTATTTTCAAATTGTTCGGAACTTCCATAAACATACATATTTCTTTAAAGTTATTCACCATTACAAACAGAGAGATTACTTTCTGAACAGTGCAGGCTATACTGAATTTTGTGAGGACGCAAGCAGCTGAGAAACTCACATGTTTGATTTCTCATTGACGTCTGTGATCATCTTTGGAGATAGAGCACTTATGATAGAGATTTAACTCCAGATCCAGATTCAGGGTGAACAAATTGCACGAAAACTCGATGTATAGTCTATACACAGAATAACAAATTCCTTAAAAATTTAAGGAATATTCCCCGACTATCACACCAGCGGAATATTCCTCAACATAACCAAGGAATATTCCTTACCATGTTAAGGAATTTCCTTAACATGCTACGGAATATTCCTTATTGAATTTTAAGGAATATTCCGCCGGTGTAATAGTCGGGGAATATTCCTTAAATTTTAGAGATTTTTTTTCAGTCTAGCTTTGGTGGTGATAGCGAGACAGTGGGCATTCGCTGAATTCACACACTCAGAAGCACATATTTTAACCGTATGGTCCTTGTTTGTGAAACCGATAATGTTTTAACGATTTTAACCAGTCATAATGACATATGTTTGCAGACGAAAACGAGGATCATGAGTACTGCTATCCCGACCCACCCTTACAAGCATACCGACATCCCTCTTCACCCAAACACGAATCCGTGTTCACAAGCTGTCCACTTTACAGTGAGTTTTGCTGTTCTTAGAATTCACACATCAAGTATTAGAAACTCGAGACTGATGGTTATCCAAGCGGTGCTATCTTGGGTCTTGAAACATAAAAGGACACATCGTCGCCATATAGCTGAAATATTGGTGAACGCGACGTTAAGTCTAATTAGCCGTCACACAGAAAAGCATTTCCGCGTCAATAATGGAAAGGCCTATTTCGTATAACAGATAGCTCAGACACGCCTTGATTGTGTCTGTTCATTTGGACACCACGGAGATGTAAAAATACATGATATTCAAACGATCTCTTGCCGAATTTGACAATTAGACGATTAAGCGGAATTAGACAAATGCTACGACGCAAAGCGCCCCAGATGTTGCACGTTACGATCGATTTTTCTCATCAGTATACGATATTTATCACAGAATTTGAAATAGCCCTGCTTGATAAGAGTCTCCAGTAATATTCTTTGGCGTTGATTGAATTCGTCACAGTCTATTCATGATCTAGCAACTGCTACCAGCCGAGATCTGTATACGCCTCTTGCAGGTCTTTCTGGAATGTTGCTATCCAGAAATGTGTAGTTAACTACCCGGTATGTCAAAATTGTAATTGTTTCACTTGTCGTGGAGTCGACAAAGGAGAAAGCCCTGATCATTGTTGCTCTATAGGTCCAGATGTGATGTTCCATCAGGGTTATCAATAGTATGCTTCAAATCCAGTGAAGGAGGTAAATATTCCTTCACAGCGTCGCTAATATAGGTATTCTCCAGTGCTAGGAGATCGTCCATATAACATTTGGTGAATGAGAAGGAATGGGCTTTGGAATAGTTACCTTTTGACCAATTCTTCGTCTCTCTCTCTCTCTCTCTCGCTCTCTCTTTCTCTCTCTTAGCATGGCTTTGATATTTTGTTTAAGAAAATCATTAAGTAGTTTTTTCTTTCAGACACGCTTCCTAAACGGCCACCGAGGACGTACGCACGCAAATGCAGGATTGCTCCTCCAACACCGCCGAAACCGAAAGTAAAGAACAGACATACCCCAGAGGTGGCGCAAGCCATGCAGACATGCCCTCCGCCGCCTGAGCTTGTGCCAGGTGTGTTGTTCTGGCAGTTTTGTCTCTCCTTTTAGACAGTGGTACATGTAAACCTATGACTTGTTGAACATTCTAATTGTTCGACATATTTGGTTATAAATCAAAACGTCTGGAAATTCTGATTCTCAGTTCAATTTATTACAGTTATTTAACTGTCGCATCATTTTATTTTACAGATAACGAACCCCCAGTTGAAGACATCAAGATGCAGACTATTGGTGCGATAACAGGTAAAAACTTCTAAGATGAATAAGATCAGTTAAATTCCCTATCGGATCTATTATAGAGTTGAGTCGTGAACTATTTTTTGAGGGTTTAGTCAATATGTACATATTATTACAGTGTATATCAGTAACCCATGGCAACATTTATCATTCCTATTTCGTCAGTACCAAAAAATGTTTATAATTGCTCCATGTATCGATACATCATTCACCAGTTCTTCCATACCAGAGATGGTATACGTCTTGATAACTAGAAATAATAGTTTTTAAATTGGTGCTGATGATCTTAAAACAGCCAAAGATAATGTGGATGCAAGAACCTAATGATGACGGTTATCATCCTTCGTACAAATGTTAAGTCGTGTTTGTTACGGTATCTTCAACAGGTTCCAGACAAATAAGTTTATTCTTGTTATATTTCGACAACAGGTAGGGTATTCCATCAATATTCAGATTAAAAGGATACAATTTATTATGGAGTCACTGGGCTTACTTTTGCATAATCTGATTTTGTATGATCAGCTCCACCAATGTAAACGTTCTCTAATATATGGGATTAGATAGAAATTCCTGATTAGATAGGAATTTCATGAAAAATTCCAGTATGTTCATTTAAAACAAAAACAAAAACAACAACAACAGATTCACTAAGAAGTTAAAATGTCATTTTCTTCCAAATGCCTCAATAATGCCTTCTGGAATAATGCTAAAGGTGCAATAGGATGCCAACGTGGTCAACCAAGGTCATCAAGCAAAATAAACCGTATTTTATTTTGCCATCGCTCTTTTGTTGCCTTGAAATTTGGAGAACACCTTATCAAATTCAAAAATCCTTCCAAAATTGTTCTCTTTGATGTCAATAATTTCCTTTTTATTCTTTTTCTTTCAAATATTCCTATTTTGGTATAGATGCTCCGAGAAAAATGCGCAATAGACATAACATTGAATTCGACTGGAACCTCCTTAAACTTACCTGGCCTTGGCTTTTGGGACCCGTATAGGCATTGGGGGGGAGATTTCAGCCCCACTAATTATTTTCTTAGCCCTTCAGCTAGGGGGTACTAAGATGGCCGCTTTGGCGACGTCACAGTGACGTTTAAGACATTTTTGGTCGATTTTCGACCAGATATTTCGAATTTTTTAATTATGTAATTTCTTTGGCGACTCACATGGTCTCCATTTTGCCCATGACCCTCTGCACCGAGTGTTATGCAAATAGGCTCAAGATGATCCCAACTTGATAAACTACAAGCTCACGGATTGTCAGCACTCGACTGTTTGTCGATCCGGAGATAGGATAAAAAGTTTGGTAGGGCTAAATTATGATAAATATTGGTAGTTGTAATATGTGATTTTCTGTCCACAATTATAGGCAAGGTGAAAGTTTCACCACAGGTCAAACCAAAGCCAGTGAAACAACAAAGAACCTCATGGAAGCCCACGGCGTCTATTGTACCAACCTTAAAAGTTATTTCCTGGCTATGGAATTGCACCAGCGTGTCAACGTGATATCTCCTCTGATCCTCCCACATCACAAACGGAACCAGTTATGGACATGGAGAAAGATGATGTGAATTGGCAAGAAACGTTAAAGTTGGCGTCTGTGAAAGAGGTCGGGATTTACCTGAGATATCTTGGGCTATTCGACAAAGTTCAGACATTTGCCGATAATGACATTGATGGTGATTACTTGCTGTGTTTGTCTGATAATCGTGACGTGTTATCGAGTGACCCGTTTTCCTTGTCTCCATTTCAAATAGTGAAACTCCAGAAATTCATAAAGGAGGGGAAATTCCCCAATCGTGACAAAATTTCATCACTGATTATGAATCGTTAAAAAATTGCGTCTTTTATCGCAAACTGATATAAGTATTAAACAAATTTATACGCTAATGTACATGTACGTGCATATATGAATCACGAGTGAGCATCGCCAACAATTACTACACACGTCGCTAGTGAAGATGCGTTTGTATTTGTATATACAGATAAGAATTTGGATGCCATCATTCATTTGTCACCATTACCAGCAAATGTGAATGCCAAGTGGGCTAAGCCTTGCAACGGACCTGCACATAGACTTGTACCTAGCCTCCAGACTCATGGAGATCTGAGGACAAGATCCGAGTAACCATAATGTCACCGACATGCACGCCTGACGTGAACGGTCCAGCTTGGGACGGGTGACGTCACTCGGGCATGTGAACAAAACTTAATTTTTCCAAAAATCAGATTAATAACATCGCTTGACTATACTCTGAATGAGTCAAGTATGTCATAACGCACGCGGTATGTTCTTACTCTGAATGAGTCAAGTATGTCATAACGCAAGCGGTATGTTCTTACTCTGAATGAGTCAGGTATGTCATAACGCACGCGGTATGTTCTTACTCTGAATGAGTCAAGTATGTCATAACGCACGCGGTATGTTCTTACTCTGAATGAGTCAAGTATGTCATAACGCACACAGTATGTTCTTACTCTGAATGAGTCAAGTATGTCATAACGCACGCGGTATGTTGCGAAACCGTGAGGTTTCTTAAAACAACAATACATGTTTTAATTAGACAAAAATAAAATGGACTAAATGGTAATTTGCATATAGTGCAAGTTAATCCCTGGACATTGTTGTCTGACCTCGATGGCAGCGGACGATGCACCGACACCCGGCTGACCGCTTGAGCTCCGGTTCATCAAATCGATCGATTCCCTATGCCTTTAACCCAGAATATATTTTACTTGATGATAACTGGTATATTTTCGACCTGAGGTTGCCAGGGTATCATAAATGTAAGCTTGTTGGTCTTTTCTTGGAATGGTGGGAATATTTTATCCATATCATATTCACATCAGTTATCAATAGTTGAAAAACCCACTCCATGTTATAACCACATGAACACATCAATCAAATTGTCCGAAAGTTAAATAGAAGTATTGGTGTATTAAAACGTATAGGACCTTGCGTCCCAAAGAAACGAGATTCATCCTATATAATACGATTGTCTTGCCTCACTTGGACTACTGCTCTACAATTTATAGTGTTGCAAGTCAAAATGATATATCTTGACTCCAACGTAATCAAAATAGAGCTATGAGGATTATATTGGAATGTGGTCCCCGGACACAGAGTGGATATGTTAAAGGAATGTGGATGGTTGAGGGTTAGACAAAGATTCTATCTTAATAGATGTACCCTAATTTGGAAGGCTATTAATGGCAATACGCCAAGTCATCTCAAAACAAGTTTCAAGCATGTCTCTGAAAAAACATTCATATAACACAACATCTTCTCCACTAAATCTTTTCCTCGGAAATTACCATAAGAATTCGTTATCGGCTCTTGGGGCCACTAGCTGGAATAGCCTGCCAGACGAGGTAAAGCGTAGTCAAACTTTACAGACTTTTAAAAAACACTGTTCTAAGTATATAAGAACGTTTGTGGAACCTTTTTAATGTGATGTGTCCACATACAGTGCAATACACTACTGTGCAATATGTAAATCGTGATCATCACGTAATCATTTATATAACCATTGTGTCTTGCTGTGATATTGTTTTATTTTATTGGTTTAAGTTTTTATTGTTTTTATGTAAATATTGTAAATAATTTGCACGGATGAAAAACAACATCTGCTGATTCCTTTGCAATAGAACTGAAACTGAAGCCATAGGGGAGAGATTACGAGAACAACTCGAAGCCCACGGTGGCTCACGTGCTGTGCACCGGTGTCGCAGACAACGGGGCAAGACAGCATGGTCCAAGGATTAATGTGGGATCTGCCCATTAGTGATGCAGGTTGGCTAATCCACCGTAAATCTGAGGGCTGGGTACGAGTCTGTCCTTCACAGAAACGATACGATTGGCTGGATATTCTTCCATTTCTCTCCACAAGCTTCTTTTCGGAACAATATATTGAACTCTAGTTTCTATAAAAACTCTTTTCTGTTGGCCAGTAGATACCAGACGCCGGTCTCACAAAGCGTGCGTAAGCTCACGTTCGACGTAACTGCCAGCTCGAAGCTGTGTGAAATTAGAGTGAAATTCAATCTATCAGATTGAAATTCAATCTATCAGATTGAAATTCGTGACCAATCTTTTATTGGATTGAAAATATTCAATCTAATAGATTGAAAACGATAAAACGAATCTGTTGTGGACAGAAAATTCACCGTATACTAGAAATTTTCAATCTAATAGATGAAATATTTGGCGACTAATTTCAATCTGATAGATTGAGTTTTCAATCTAACTATTTTAGTGAGAGCCATGGTGGCAATACCTGCAACATATGTCACAGTGGAGGTTACGTCATGCGTGCGTACCCTCATGCGTAATACTGGCTTCTGGCGCTAAGGGTGTCGATCTGATTCCGGATAAAATCCTAAAACATTTATTCATGCTTAGCCATGCTGTATTCATGTACATAAAGCTTGAAAAATGAATATTGTTATTTTAATTCCGGTTTGATAAGAGACTGGTTGATCATCTAGCGACTAAAACTTCTATATATCATGTTTTGTAGTTGAGCTTTATTTCGTCATGTTTTGTAGTTGATCTTCCTTTCGTCATGTTTTGTAGTTGAGCTTCACTTCGTCATGTTTTGTAGTTGAGCTTCACTTCGTAAGTTCACGATACACAATAAGAATGTTGGTTGGTTTGCTCGGCAAAATAAGAGGAGATTCTGCGGCGGTATTATGAGTGAATTATTCGCATCAGCTCCAGCAAATAAATATATACCCAGATGAACTGACTCTATTAAATGATTTGACTTTATAGTATATAGCGGTGGTTGTGAAAACAAATAGCTGAAATGTTATGAACTATTTCTCGCTTTCAAGCCCACGGAACTTTTATCGACGGACAGTCTAACCCCCTGCTTCTGAGCCCAATAGGCGGGTTCAGCGATAGTACCGTAGTGTATCTGGGATATCACATATAACACGTAAACTATCCAAGGATTTTAGTCGAGATTCAGTTTCTGGACTGGAGGTCATTAAACCAGGTCGCACATATTCCCATTATTCGTAATATTCAAGAGATTTAACCATCGAAAGGCAGAGACTGGGGGCATAACGACATCATGAAGTGTTGACAACGCTGTCATTGGTTGGGTAGACACTTCGTGTAACAAACCATTGTAAATTCCTTTGTGCAATTGAAAAGGCCTTGTATCTATACACAGTGTTGTCCTCAGACTTTGTTATTGTATACATTGTCTCATCAACCTTGGATGAAGTATGAACGCTAGGATGGTATCTCGGGTAGAATCGAAAATGGTAGTAAACAATCACTTTCTGGTATGCAAGAAGATTTACTCTGGCAGAATTAAGGGTTGGTTTATGTTTCCCCAATTAGGCACCGTGTTAGTGGTAAATGGTAGCTTATTTCGAGGATATGATGAGTATCGGGTGGAGATTTAAAATGCATGGAATTAATTGCATAAATGACTGATATTACAATTCCAGCGTGAGAAACACGAGGTAATTTAGAAGATTTTATGTTGAAAGCTGAAAGCGATTTGTGAGTCTGACTTGCTTTCAGATTTGTTTAAAAGACGATTCCAACGCAAAGATAGTCTGATCTCCCAATATGTTGTTCTTTTCTCTCCATTAACATTCACTATCGTTATGTCATCGACGCATCGATCATGCTTTCAACAGTGGATGAGCGATGATTCTCAACAGGGAAAGATAGTGGGAAGTGAAGCCGGTTAAAATGGTGGGAAGGTGGGAAACCATTGTTTTAATTGATCTATTGTTCTTTTGTTTGCAAACGAGTTCCACATTATGCTACTCTGAATTCGGGCGCCTCGCACTGATTTATAGTCCGGATGCCTTCGGTATAAACGCAATGCTGATATCTAATCAAGCCCGGCGTACGTGACAACTGGCGGCTCTTTATATATCGGCATGATTGAATTACCGAGTAGATATCTCATGTTGGCTGACCTCGGCTGACGACTAATCGGAATATCATATCCATCGTATATCGTGTACGGCAGCTTGACACTTCGGGCGGAGTCAATCCAGACATCCGGATAGTGACGTATATATGTACGTTACTTGGTAAAGTGGTGGGCGGGTGCATGTGATCAATAAAATTCAGTCAACTCGGAATCCACAAGCTGTTTATCAAGAAGAGCAATAAAAACGTGCTTATTGGAAGTTGTTAATTGTAATCTCGCTTGGAGCGGGACTGATGTTCAAAGCTTGCGTGGGTATAGGCGCGTGTATATATGAGTATGGAAAGCCATCAGTGTCATAACCTCTGGTTTTCCACACGTGGTAATTCGATTTTCCACGCGTGGAAAATCCAGCCAATGGTTTGACTTGTAATTACCACGTGTGGATATTTCGACCAATTACTGAACTTGGAAATACCACACGTGGAAATTATTTACCACGTGTGGAAAATATCCACCACTGATAGAACTGGGAATACCACGTGTGGAAATTGTTTACCACACGTCGTATTTATCACCCAATCATTGCATTCGGAAATACGACGCGTGGTAAATAATTTCCACGCGTGGTATTTCACTGGGTTTTTCACACGTGGTAATTCTCTTTTCCACACGTGGTAATTCTATTTTCGAATCTACCAATCAAAACAATCGTTACAGAAAGCAGATTCACGCATTTTCACCCTGTCTTATCTGTCGTAAGGTCGTCGACCTATACGACTCAGCCTCCGGTGGAACTCCTGCACTGCTCAACAAAAAACTTATTAAAGTTTGCTACACGTACCTGTATTTTATGAAATTGACAGTGCCCTGTTGCAGATTGTCTGTTCCAGCTAGACGAACTGATTCGGAGAACTGATACTAGAACCGCCGCAAACTGTCGATTTCCGCCATTCTGAAAGGATCAGCTTTCTTTGTTAAGCTCTCATTCATTGGCTGGGTAAAATAAAATTTCGACGCGTGGATAAATGGGAATACCACGTGTCGAAATTATTTACCACGCGTCGTATTTCCGAATTCAATGATTGGGTGATAAATACGACGTGTGGAAAATAATTTCCACACGTGGTATTCCCAGTTCTATCATTGGTGGATATTTTCCACAC
This sequence comes from Hanleya hanleyi, assembly GCA_036873755.1. Classification (NCBI taxonomy): domain Eukaryota; kingdom Metazoa; phylum Mollusca; class Polyplacophora; order Lepidopleurida; family Hanleyidae; genus Hanleya; species Hanleya hanleyi. The sequence continues at coordinate 15,762 of JAVTVY010037979.1, read as the reverse complement.
GTGGTAAATAATTTCCACGTGTGGTATTTCCAAGTTGAGTAATTGGTCGAAATATCCACACGTGGTAATTACAAGTCAAACCATTGGCTGTATTGTCCACGCGTGGATAATAAAATTTCCACGCGTGGAAAATCGAATTACCACGTGTGGAAAACCAGAGGTTATGACACTGATGGCTTTCCATATATGAGTGTGTCTAGACTAAATATTAGACTGTACACAATGTCAGAGCCTGTATACGGTATCTTATGGTGTTCCATTTCGGCCATTTTTGCGTCGCGCGTCGCAGGCGACGGGAAGGGCGACCTTCCCGTCGCGTTCGTATAATGTTAAGAGATAGAACGCGACGCGACGTCGCCCTTTTTAAACGCGACGTCGCCCACGACGTCGCGGGCGACGTCGCCCTTCCCGTCGCGCGTCGCGCGTCGCTTTGATCAACACGACGCGATGGGCGACGTAGCCAACGACGTCGCTCGCGACGTCGCCCATCCCGTCGCCCTTCCCGTCGCGTTCTTATAATGTTAAGAGATAGAACGCGACGCGACGTCGCCCTTTTCAAACGCGACGTCGCCCACGACGTCGCGGGCGACGTCGCCCTTCCCGTCGCGCGTCGCGCGTCGCCTTCCGGTATTTTAGGACAAAATCGATCTGCGCATGCTTAGGGAGCAGCTATTGCAATGTGGATCGTATGGCGAGGCCGTCATTTCATGAATGATCTCTGCCACTATCGATGAAGAAAATGTCAGCGTAAATGAATAATGATTATCCTGCATTATCGTATAGCTTTTAAATGGTGTTAAATATTAGTCCATGCTTGGAATGATGCCTGTTATGAAGTTATCTCTCGGAAAGTCTGCAACTCGCTGTGTTGTACTGTACAAATTATATCTTCGCTTCCAAAAAAATATACGCAACCCCCACATCCGTACATCGTCTTGAATTTCTTTATTCCCATTGGATTTCGCGTGTATGTGTGTGTGGATTTTCTGTGTGCTTTTATGTGTTTGTGTTTTTCAGTTGTACAGTATACCCCCACATTTACCAGGCCGTTGAAAATATCCTTTTATTTACTGCTGTCCAACACTGTATACCGTTACTTAACCTGTCACGTCCCGACAGATTGTAGTGTAGATCTATAAGCTTTCAATTTAGCGGAGAGAGATAGTCCCATAACTCTCAAAAAGAAAGAAAAAAATTATGATGGAATTGAAGTTATTTTGTTCTTTCTACTCTTTCTAAGAACTGACTGAAGAATATTAGTACTTCTGCACTCTTTAAATCGTCCGGCATTTCCACGATCGTTCTAGACGATTGAACTTAAAATTCAGGACGAGTTCTTGGAGTTCGAGTAAGTTGCTCTTAACTGCAAAGATTCTTTCCTCATTTTCAAGAAAAATTTAAAAAAATTCATCCTTGAAACACAATTGTAGTCAAATGGCCTGAATAAAACCTGGAACAAAATCCATGAATTATTTTAAGAGTGCATATCAACGAGATTTGATTTTTTCTTGAAATTGAGGAAAGAACCCCTGCAGTTACAAGGACGTACAAGTTTTCAGATTTGAGGCGGGGGGGGGAGCTATACTATGACAGCACAATAAGGCGAGGGTCCAGGGGCCGCCTAAGCCTCGGAAGCTCCAGGATCCCAGATGACTGGAGATGCGTTCTTGGCCTTTCCCAGTGAATAAAACTCAACATTAAAACGCACACGTTGTAACCAGTTTTTTTTATCTTTTCTTGCTTTTATGTGTGGGTATTTTCTTTCCAGGGTTATTGAACCTCAAACTTGGTCAACACAAAAAACGTTGTGCAAACTAATTAGCTCAGCGACTCATCCAGGTTGTGGTTTTGGAGGGAATACGTGTGTTGTACATTTTTGAGGGAATTTATACAGTAGTTTTGTGGGTTCCGAATCACGGTGACCGGCGGATAACTTTCCTAATGAACGCCTTATATTTCTTGCAATAAAGCATCTGTGTAAATCTTTTCTATTTTTATTGGAACGTTTGTTACTGTGGACCCAAATAAATGTCGAACAACCGACCTGCGTTGTTCTTTTCTCGGTCAATTCGGCATGGTAATGCTTCCGGTACCACGCAATGGCAAATTCACGCTGGGATAAAAACGCGTGTGATTTCTTAAGTGTTGAATCTACAAGAAATTAAATGGCTTTAAGTGGTAATTTCAGTATTCGTTTCAGTGACTGAATCATATTAATGGTCAAACACAATATCTAATGATTTGCGATAACCCTCGCCAGCATTGTAACATAATGCGGCATTAGAGATGTCAATTCCGGATTACGAATTGTGACATTGAAGACTGCACACGGACAAATGTCTCTTGGGCAAAGTTATTGCTTTAGAATAATTTTAAGTCACAGAACGGGATAGTCTTCACCCCTCATCCCACCCTTCCCCCACCCCACCACACACATACCAAAGATTTCAAAATTAAAGATTTCATTATTAAAATTGGGGAAATATATCTGTGTGTCCTTTCCTCTATTTTCTTTTGTCCAAATATAGATGCTAAATAGATGTCCGATGTCCATTTAGAGAGTTTATATATTGTAATGTTGAATATGCGAGTAGAATTCGTTCAGCTGTCAGAAACACGATGGAACGTGTGTGTAACTTTCTTAAATTTGAATCTGAATTCCATGCAGTATATCAGGTCAGATGGGGAAACATTTTCGACAGGTTTGAATTGAACCAGGTCCGTCAGGTTCAATCTTAAATGAATGGTGTCGTCCGTGAACAAATAACGAACTATCCAAATCCTGAGAGAATTAATTTAATTAGTGAGGATAATTTCCATATAAGGCATGGTCAGACAGATCAGGCCGTCGTTGTCTATGAACAATTTCTGCCTCAGTAATGGCAATCCAACAAAGTCCAGGCATGTGATACCATATTTTTCGCCTATTGAGATATTGGTGATAAATGACCACTCACGACCGCTAGATGGCGTGATCCGCTTCTTACCAAAGTGATTCGCAACTGCCCGCGCTGGTGCACTGAGACGGACATGATTTTCTCATTGATTTACAAGTTCGATTAGAGAATTTTATACATGCAATTATCGACGACAGATTTTCGTAGATAAGTAAGGCCAGGAATCACTCTCAACTCTTAACAACACGAGCGCCAGCAGTCTAGATGTAAAAGGCGATTCGGAACTCTCCTATTAACTGTATGCTTAAACATGCCTCGTTTCCTCTGCTTGACCACTTTCCCCTCTGACAAACACGCAGTGGGGAATATGTATTTCACAAACACGTCTATTTTTTGTTTGTCTTGCAAATATCTGGGGGGAGGGGGCCATGCCCCCCTTGTCTACGGCCATGAGTTAAGAGCAACTTACCCGAACTCCAAGAACTCGTGTTATATTTGAAGCTCAATTGTCGTCAAACGTCTAGTACGATCGTGGAAATGGCGGATAATTCGAAGAGTGCAGAAAAACTAATATTCTTCAATCAATTGTTAGAAAGAATAGAGAGAACATAATTCTCACAGTAAAATGACTTCAATTCCATCATAATTTCTTTCTTTTTTTCTTCTTTTTGAGAGCTATAGGACTATCTCTCTCTGCTAAATTGAAAGCTAAAAGATCTACTACAATCTGTCGGGACGTGAGAGGTTGAGTACCGGTATACAGTGTTGGACAGCAGTGAATAAAAGGATATTTTCAACGCCCTGGTCAATGTAGTAACATAAGGGGGTATACTGTAAGGATATCTGAAAAATGAAAACACACAAACACATAAAAGCACACATAAAAGCCACACACACATTCACTCGTGTACGGATGTGGGGGTTGCGCATATCTATTGGAAGCGAAAATATAATGTGTATAGTACAACACAGCGAGTTACAGACTTTCCGAGAGTTAATTTCATAACAGGTATCATTCCAAGCATGGACTAATATTTAACACCGTTTAAAAGCTATACGATAATGCAGGATAAGCATTATTCATTTACGCCGACATTTTCTTCATCGATAGTGGCAGAGCTCATTCATGAAATGGCGGCCTCACCATACGACCCACATCGCAATAGCTGCTCCTTAAGCATGCGCAGATCGGTTTTGTCCTAAAATACCGGAAGGCGACGCGCGACGGGAAGGGCGACGTCGCGTTTGAAAAGGGCGACGTCGCGTCGCGTTCTATCTCTTAACATTATAAGAACGCGACGGGAAGGGCGACGGGATGGGCGACGTGAGCGACCGACGTCGTGGGCGACGTCGCCCATTGCGTCGTGTTGATTAAAGCGACGCGCGACGCGCGACGGGAAGGGCGACGGGAAGGGCGACGTCGTGGGCGACGTCGCGTTTAAAAAGGGCGACGTCGCGTCGCGTTCTATCTCTTAACATTATAAGAACGCGACGGGAAGGGCGACGGGAAGGGCGACGTCGCGGGCGACGTCGTGGGCGACGTCGCCCTTCACGTCGCCTGCGACGCGCGACGCAAAAATGGCCGAAATGGAACACCATAGTATCTTCCAGATATTCCGTCCCAGGATTTGGTACTCAGAGTAAATCACCACAGCAATGAATAAAAGTTAACAAATATATCACATTTAATAACAGAATCAGTCTCCTAATGAAATGAAACTGGTCGTCATATTGATGGCCAGTCAGTTGTTATCCATCTGCCGCTCCTTAACGACAGACGCTTTGCACTTTCCAATTGCTTACTGACCCGAGTTTCAGATACACTCTTGTTGGTGTAACACTCTTTGGGTGAACTGTACATTACAAACATTTTAGAGTGATTTTTCCACTCACTGGAACCGTTTTTATTTTCAAAGTGCCCAAGGAACTGTGCTTCATTCTGGTGAGACATTTTCCCACATCGTATGTCAAACTCAGCACGAAGGAGAAATGTTTCCAATCAGAAATTCATCTAAATCTGTTCTTGATTGTGTATGAATTTAGACTCCTCTTTCGTCATCTAATTTTCACAGAGTATAGGAATCGACTCGTTAGGTTCGGATCATATCATATATAGTAGGTGACAGCATCCAATAAGATGTGTTTTATAATATAATATTACTATTACCAGGGGCTGGTTAAATAATTGAGTGTAGACATATCATCATCAAATACGTCTACTTACTCCCAAACTGCATTTACTCTGGAAGATTTATTTAACAATCACAAAACGTTTCTCAGGGAAAGGGGTATTTGTCTTCCAACCAATCATAACCACATACCTAAAGTATACTGGACTCCCAAAATGCATAAATCACCATACAAAGCTAGATTCATAGCTGGTTCTAGAAGCTGCATCACCAAGCTTCTTTCAACCCTGTTGGCGAGGGCCCTTCAGGAGGTAAAAGCATTTTGGGGAAGGTATTGCGCCATTATTTCTAACAACTAGCGTTGAATGTATGTGGATATTGAAAAACTCAAAATGTCTTACGGAAGAACTTGATGCTAAAGGTCACATACCGTACAGGCATGTATCCACATGGGATTTCTCGACTCTCTATACTTCAATCCCTCATCAGGACGTTATTGACCGTCTAAGTTCATTAATAGTATCTGTGTTCAAGAAAACTTATAGTAGATATATTAATGTCGGATGCCATAAGCATTCTTTAGCTCCACTACATACAAGAGATATCATTCATGGGATGTTTCTTTGTTTATAGAGTTGCTTGAATTTCTCATTAAAAATATCTATGTGAAATTTGGCAACACAATATATCAGCAGCATATAGGTATTCCAATGGGTACTAATTGTTCACCCCTGTTGGCTGACCTGTATCTGTTCTCTTATGAATATGACTATATGCAGGCGCTTTCAAATACCGATCCATTCAAAGCCCGTTCCTTCTCATTCACCAAACGCTATATAGACGATCTTCTCGCTGTGGATAATCGCTAAATAAATGACGCAGTGAAGGATATATATCCACCTTCACTGGATTTGAAGGAAATTACAGATAGCCATACAGGCACATCGTATAGATCTATATCTCTATAGAAATGAAGCGGGCCTTCTCTCTCGTCGACTTTATGACAAAAGAGATGATTACAATTTCGACATCGTAAACTATCCCTTTCTGGATAGTAATATTCCAGTGGGAACTGCATATGGCTTATACATATCTCGCCTAGTAGCATTTGCTAGATCCTGTGTTAAATGTGACGATTTTAATCAACGTCATAAAACACTGCTGCAGAAACTTATAAAACAGGGCTTTTCCAACAAGCACCTCCACTCAAAGTTTCTCAAATTTGGCGATACATATCGCACGCTGATAGCAAAATACGAGCGTAGCGTGCAAGATCTATGGCGTTACGTTTCGTAATTTGTGTCTAATTCCGCTTAACCCGGGGCTAGCGGCCGTATGGACCCTTGTACTTCAAGATCCTCATGGTGTTCATATGAACAGTCACAATCAAAGCGTGACTGAGATACATCATTCTCTAGATGACGACTTTACAACGATTATTATGGATTAAGAATACTGATCAGCGATACGGATTTTATATTTTTGGAACATCATGATGTCTTGTCAGCATCAATGAAACCTGTTGACCGCTTTTCTCTTGCAGAAAACTAGCCTATGTTTATATATACTATGATTGTCCTTTTGAATTTGGTGCTAATACTGTTATATGGAATATGGAATAGGTCTTTGCATTATGGACGCGGATATTCTTTAAATGACGACGGCGGAATTATGAATGACGGACTAGACGCTTGTAATTGATGTAAGCTTTCAATGTATCCGTAGTCTGAATTATTAGATTGTCAAAACTCTTAGGTCGTATTCTAAATTGTGTTTTGAATTGTTGAAAACTGAAGGTCAGGTATCTGTCTCATGATTTACTATCTCATGCGCTCATACGCGTGAATAATGTACATATAGCACGTACTGGCTATTTAATATCTAACGTCATTCCTACAAGATGGCATTGCTCCTTACCCAAATTTGGCTTGATTGAAGTTCCTGATCAGTTTTCAACATCGACGGTCAATTTTATTCAGATTTTTTTAACACGATACAATAGAATTTACAGAAATTTACATTCCTTCAATTATCTTGTCCCAATTAATTCTGGAGTCGTTTCTCCAAATTATATAGAACAGCGAGTTTACATGTTTAACCTCTGGTTTTGAGATAAGTAACACACGAGATGTTTCATCATGCTACATGTTTCACCACATTTCCAACGAAAATCATGTCTCATAAACATAACGATTCAGCTATTTGGGGTTGTGATGTGTTTCATTCGAGTTGCCGGCCCATTCGCTATAACGGCCCAAAGAATACAGTGAAACATTAAAGCTGACATATGCACGACCGAGTCGCAAAGACGACATCATCAATTTATATGAAGATGACCCCTGTTTCAAATTGAAACACGAAGCTGTTCCAAAATAAAACAACCGTACACACATGTTTCCCTCGTCTGCAAATATGAGAAATATGATATGGAACCGGAAGGAAGCTACAAAGGAGAAACCTTATCGCCCAGAATGAATATGCATACACACCGAGAGAGATTGCCACTCGTCCACTTCCACAGGTCTTGGAAATCATAGAGGATCTTGTAAAAAGAGTGCAGAACCAGGTCACAACAAAAGCAGTCAGTATTTTTTCAAACTGTCCAAATGTCAAGAAAAGTATGTCATTGACATAGTTCAAACGGGTTGTACGGTTTAGGGAAGCCATATATCGTATCAAGGATCAGAGTCCCCTACTATCCCCGATCAGAGAGGGAGATAGGACCCATCGGGCTATTCAATTTTTTCAATTTCAATTTATTCACCAGTTCCAATTTATACACACATGATCAATAATATATCTTGAAAACGATGATATCCGTAGCAGTATGTTGACAGGAAGATATATGATGTATAACTGGCGGGAATAAAACCCCAGGGGGTTTGTTCTATCCCAAAAGAAAATAATATAGTATTATAAAACCATCACTGAAGATTTAATATATTGTAATTCATCTCGTGTTAGAAAAACTTCAGTGTAGGTAATAAATTTTCTGAACCGGTGAATAACAAAAAAACTACCCATGGTCGGCCTTGCTTACAGAATGTGGAACTCAGTCCAGTACGAGATGTTTTTTCAACTGTGACTTATATAGAGAAATAGAATCTATTGTTTTGAGATGGGTGGGTAGTTTGTTCCACAGCCTTTGGCCTTTAATTCTGGCAGTGAAGAATGAAAGATCAGAAGAATAAAAGGGTCGATACAAGTTGATTCTAGAATTTGTAGCATATCGATGCACATTGGATATACGTGTAAAGTAACTCTGGTGGTTAATGGGCAGAAGCGAGGGGTGATAACTGAACTTGTGGGCGTATTGTAAAAGAAGGTAATTGTTGAGTTTTGGTAGTGTGAGAATATTCAGATTTTTAAACAGAGGGTCTATTGTGGTTATCAACTTTGCATCTGGCACGCTGTTCCGAATTGCTATTCTGAAAAGGGCTTGTTTTTCGATTTCGTGGTGCACCCCTGTCAACAAATATTTGATGGTTAAACCTGTTAGTGGACCGATTGGTGCGTTGAAAACTGCCTGGTGCAAGCAGCAACTCTCATTTTTTATCCCAGTGGCAACAAATGAAGTATACAACCTTCACGCAAAAATAAAAACAAATACATATAACCAATAACACAACCGTATATGCCGCTAATACAGAAGAATATTGGTACAGACTTGCTAAATATGGGTGTGCACTATGCACTATGCACTATATTATGATATAATATTGACCGTGTGCGTGATTAAATTTTGGCAGAGAAATTGAAAATGTCCCAAAACTTGCTCAATTTCACATGCATTTTCATGCTAACGCAATCTTTTTGATACAGATGAGATAAAACATATGCACTGTGGTCACTATACATCAAAACGCAGCTAATCTATCAAGGAATAGGAGTATATCATCATAAAGTGGATGTCGGGAAGATTTCAGAGTAAAATAGTACTGGAATTACCCCACCCACCATAATTAAAATTCCAGAAATTCATGAAACTAGTCATAGGTGGCACTACTTCCGAAGAGTACGTCACACAATCAAGGCAGATATGCAATTTTTATCTGTATATATACAACTGATATACTCTTTCCTCAGTGATAAAAAATTTGAAACGGAATGCAGATTTGAGCCAGTTTGTTCAGTGATTTCCGTTCAAGCTTTGTAGGGTCATGTGAATTCTTGTCGGTACGCCGGCATCGTTTTCCATCACCATTTTAATGTTGCGTTCAATTGAAATCTTTTCTTACTTTGATTAATATTTACATCATATAAAACCATACCTTATGTTCTGTTGAACAAGCTTAGATGTAGGGGACGAGTCAGAGTGAAGATCTGCTGATATGACCACACCAACGTTCCAGAAATTGTCAAAACTAGCCATAGATTATATAATTATGAAGAGTACCTCATATATATGGCAAAGATATATTTATGTCGATTTATGAATCGTATATGCTGTTGTGGTTGATAACAATTTTGTGATGGAATGAGAGACTGTGTCAAGGCACTGTGATCTCGTATTACTCTGGGGATAAATGTACTATTATATCATATTATAGCACCACTATGCATCAAAACGTAGCGCACTGACGAATGCATAAAAGTATGTGACAGTTCCCTGGATTGCTGGCACTGTAGTTAAAATTAAAACATTACTAATATTACTCCCATCCCCCCAAACCTGATGAAGGGAGCTAAATACAGACAGCCGAGAAAAATAAACCTGAAGACCGACCAGATGATAGTCCTGACTGCACCGGAAAGTATGTCGTTGAGGTTAAAATGAAGTAAATGACGTCACTTCCGCCAAAGTGGATGTTCGTGGCATATCCCGCATTAAATGCTCAGTTGTGTTATTACTGGATAATATAATAACTAACTTTTATTGTGTTTCGCTAACTTAGTAAGTGTCGATTAATTTCTGAAAAAATTGTGACAGTCGCGAGCCTGTGTTCTTTTCAGGACACAATCAAACGACGATACCCACTTGACTAGCTCAGACGGTTGAAAAGTGCTCGTCTCAGAAGGCAGTTTATGTTCTCAAAAATCATTTGGTCATGAGTGTGGTTTGGTACATTTCACGTGAAGTGGGAGGAGTGGTAATCAAAAACATCAGTGTGTAGTTCCAGGCTAAAGTACAAGAAGGTCAGTTTTTCAGGGGCGAACTGAACCTGTTTAACCTGGAACGTAATGGGACAAAACTATACTTCATTGTTACCTACAGATGTGACATAAAGACGGAGCTTGCTGATTCATATTTCATTCAGTCATCAATGTTTGGCAATATTATCTAATTGGAATAATCAGTATCGATGAAAATGCTGAGCAACTCGTGAATTTCATACACATGAGGCCCTTTAGGGGAATCCTAGACGATAGACCCGAAATAGGTGTTTTTTATCAAAGTTTGTGTATTCCACCTGAGATATGGTGTTCTAAATCCACAGCGATCGTAATTTTGCAGTTAATTTTTATTTCGTCCCGTTAGAGGATGCTGATGAAGGGAAATGCTAGATATCACAGTGGTATAATTACTAAAAATAATTCGAAAACTCCCCCCCCCCCCCTCCACAAGCTCGCAAATCCGGTCGGGAGGGAGGGTCATTATGTTCCGCAGTTTGCTCTAATGATATGAAACAGATGAATATGGACAAAGATTTCAGTCGGAGACAATTTTACGTTAAATTTGCAACCGATCTCCCGACTAGTCAGCAAATTTACTTAGATTCACAGGCTAAAATTTCACAAATTCTCTTCTGTTTTAGCTCTTAGCGTTCTGCAAATCACTTTTGACTGATGGAGTTATCTCCATTGATAAGCCTATGATTAGATCACTTTCTTCCTCGACTGTCCTGTAGGACGTGGTACACATATATGGGGAATTGTGCCCAGATTACTCCCTAACTTTATCTGAGAGATGTTTAAGCGCATTAGGACTTATATAGTGTAGAAGTCAAATTTCACTGATTGCAAAGATGGGGGATAGGTTACAGAATTAGCTGCAACATATTTATTCTTTGGAGCTTGGCTATAATATTACCCTCAGTACCTCTTCAGACATTGACCTATCTGTGGTGTTAAGGGTTTCAAAATTTTCCTTCCTTTAGGTTAAAATGAAGTAAATGACGTCACTTCCGCCAAAGGTGGATTAAATGCTCAGTTGTGTAATTACTGGATAATATAATAACTAACTTTTATTGTGTTTCGCTAACTTAGTAAGTGTCGATTAATTTCTGAAAAAATTGTGACAGTCGCGAGCCTGTGTTCTTTTCAGGACACAATCAAACGACGATACCCACGTGACTAGCTCAGACGGTTGAAAAGTGCTCGTCTCAGAAGGCAGTTTACGTTCTCAAAAATCATTTGGTCATGAGTGTGGTTTGGTACATTTCACGTGAAGTGGGAGGAGTGGTAATAAAAAACATCAGTGTGTAGTTCCAGGCTAAAGTACAAGAAGGTCAGTTGTTCAGGGGCGAACTGAACCTGTTTAACCTGGAACGTAATGGGACAAAACTATACTTCATTGTTACCTTGAGTGGTCAAAGCGAAAAAAAAAGTTGAACCGACTGGCTGGACCTCACCAAGAACAAGGTCGTTGAAACAACCCGCCAGAGTGACAGTAGTACTCTTCCCTGAACAAACCTAGTACTTAGAAACCTCAGTACGCTAGAAGTTCTAGCAAATCTCCAGAGTAAATTCATCATAGTCCGAGCAGACAAACCTTCAAATAATAAAATATTCATATGTAAATACTACTTTTTCCAGATGCTGGTTAAGGAATTGATTATAAGCACCCCATCGTCGAATACATCTACTTACTCCCAAACAGCAGTTACTTTTGAAGATTTATTTAACAAACGCAAACTTTTCTCAAGGAAAGAGGAATTTGTCTTCCAACAACTCATAATCATATACCGGAAGTGTACTGGACTCCCAAAATGCATGTATCACCATACAAAGCTAGATTTAAAGCTGGTTCTAGAAGCTGCACCATCAAGCTTCGTTTAACGCTGCTGACAAGAACCCTTCAGGAGGTAAACACATTTTGGGAAAGGTATTGCGCCACTATTTCGAAGAACTCTGACATTAAGTGCATGGGTATATTGAAAAACTCAAAATGTCTTATAGGAGAACCTGATGTGAAAGGACAAATACCATACAGATATATATCCACATGGGATTTCTCGGCTCTCTATACGACAATCCCTCATCAGGGCCTTATTGTTAATTAATTTATTAATAGTATCGCGATTCAAGAAAACTGGTCGCCGATATATTAATGTCAGAAGCCATAATGCAGTCTTTAGCTCTACTACATACAAGGGATATCATTCATGTGATGTTTCTTTGTTGATATAGTTGCTCGAATTTCTCGTTAATAATATCCATGTGAAAATTGGCAATACAATATATCAACAGCATATGGGTATTCCAATGGGTATAATTGTGCACCCCTTTTGGCTGACCTATATCTGTTCTCTTATGAATACGATTATATGCAAACACTTTCAAACCCAGATAAATTCAAAGCCCGTTCCTTCTCATTCACCAACCGCTATATAGACGGTCTTCTTGCTGTGGATAATCGCTATATAAATGATACAGTGAAGGACATATATCCATTTCACTGAATTTGAAGGAAACAACAGAAGAAACTAACGGCACGTTTTATTTAGACGTATATCTCTATAAAAATGAAACGGTCCTTCTCTCTCGTCGACTTCACGACAAAAGAGATGATTACAATTTCGACATCGTAAACTAATATACCAGAGGGACCTACATATGGCCTATACATATCTCGCCTAGTAGCATTCGGTAGATCCTGTGTTAAATGTGACGATTTTAATCAACGTCACGAAACATTATTGCAGAAACTTATAAAACAGGGCTATATCATCAAGAGCCTCCACTCAGTTTCTCAAATTTGGCGATACGTATCGCATGCTGATAGCAAAATGCGAGCGTGGCGTACAGGGTCTATGGCATTACGTTTCGTAACTTATGTCTAATTCCGCTCAAATCGGGGCTAGGGGTCGTTTGAACGGATGTATTTCAAGATCTGCATAGCATTCATATGGACAGTCACAACCAAAGCGTGACTGAGATACGTCATAACGACTTTACAGCGAAAATCATACAGATTAAAATTACCGATCAGCGATACGAATTTGACATTTTTGAAACATCATGATGTCTTGTTGGCATCATTTAGAACTGTTGACCGCTTTTCTCTTGCAGGAAACCAGCCTAGTTTTATGTACACTATGAATTATTCTTTTTATTTGGTGCTGCAATTCTTTATTGGACGACGGCTGAATATTGAATGACGGACTAGGCGCTTGCAATTGTCGCATTTCGGCAGATAACTTCATTTTCCTGGTAATCAGTATCACTGCATGTGAAATCAGATGGACGCGGTACATTCGACACCCACATAACTGTTCATGCTAAAATAAAACACTGCGTTGACGCGTTCTTGTTCGGCATTCGCAGGAAGCAGGAAGGTTCAGTTTGACATTTCTAGATCCGTACCAAACAGTGCAACGTCCGTATCTCTATAATCATAATCATTTCCAATTGGGTTCTACCGCAATAAATGGATAACATTTGATTAACTCTGTTCACTGCCTTCTCGCACAAATCCCTGGGCAGTACACATTATTTCTCCCATATGCGTGATTATCGTGGAATATTTGTAACTAGTGATAAACGGTATAAACTTTGCTAAATATGCATAATATTACCGGAGTATTATAATTAACGATGTCCGCTAGTGGTAAATCAAAGTAATTAACTTTTTGAATAATGTGTGTTGCTGCATTCATAATTGTGTAATATGAGGAAAAACAAAGACAAAATTATAGATTGGTGTGCATCTTTATAGCTGGACAATATTAAGTGGTTTGACCCATGATCCATTTGATAACCCAGAAAACATAGGAAATAGCTCTGGTTTTAAAGCATGTTCATGAAAAAATCATATAAATAGTATTTTATGGTGGCCCATATGGGACATCGACTTTTTAAAATAGTTTTTTACATTCTTTAATACTTTTCCTGATTTTCTTGTGTATTTTCTCAAGTTTTCGCCTATTTTCTACAAACAGATTTTAGTTTATAATTTAATTTCTGTAGATTTCTGTAATTCTAGTAACGTTGTCATAAATATCTGTATTATGTATTCACCGAAAACCAAAGAAAACTCTTTGAAACCTTTACGCCGCGATGGAAACCTTTACACCGCGGTGGAAACCTTTGCACCGCGGTGGAAACCTGTACACCGCGATGGGAACCTTTAGGTGTAAAGATTTCCACCGCGTTGTAAAATTACAGAAATTATTTTTTAAACTGGAATCTGTTTGTAGAAAATAGACGAAAAATTTAGAAAATACACAAGAAAACCAGAAAAAGTTTTTAAAATTTTTAAAAACTATTCTAAACGTCGATGTGCCCTATTGGGCACCGTAGTATTTAACTTTTTCTCATATTCTGACTATTTGAAGATAATCAAATTGGATGGATGTTGCTGCGCAAAATTCTCGGCTAGAAGATTTTAAAGGGAATTCCTATCGCTTATCATAGGAAAGGGAGATAACCTACTGAAAAAACCCATGGAAAATGGCCGCCAAAACCCAAAATCGCCAGCAGACTACCTTAAACGCGATGTGGTTGATTCTTTCATAAACTATAGCTATATACATATTTTCTGTCGTGCTTGGCCACCTATTAAAACAATGGCCGATGAGTAGTAGTAGATTAGGCAAGTGTACAAATTTATCAATTTAACAGGTGTCGGTTACATAACACAGATAGTATGATACACATTTTGTTTGGAGACCTGGTCCTGTCCAAAGGATGTATATGTAATGTTATAACCATCAACAGCACGGTTAATTGTGGTTAATGATTTAGACATTAACAGAAAAATCTGGTTAAGAAGAGTAGCGTATACGTAACTTTCATGACATGACCAAAATTCATCCAACAGAAGCGCTCTACACTGCCTTTCATGAATATTTTGACAAATTCAAGTTAGAAATATGCCAACTATCGCCACTTAATATATTTCTCTCACAGGAAAGCACAGAGAGAAACGAAATTTCAATGTCGGTAATTTTGTGACAGTTTAATTAAATTAAACGCAGCATATAAAGGTGGTGGAAAAAGATGTCGGCGTAATGACACGAAGTCATATGACTCCACAGGCCAAGTAGAGTCAATGAATTGTTTACTATTAATTACCAGAAAGTCACATACCAGAGAGTGAATGTTTGGACATGGCTGTTTAGAATAGCAGGGATTCAGGCCATTGAATTTTGCTAACAATGCCTTTCACACGTGTACTGACTGGCGTTGACAAATCAGCTTGAGCAAGTACATACTTTGAATCATGAAGTCAAGTTTGTGCAAATGTTACTAGGTTTGTTTTCATATCTATACCAGGACAGGTATGTTTGCTTTCACATCGTCATGTGGTGATTGTCGATGCAATGCAGTACAGTGATCTATATATTTATGTTGTGATGTGTACATCTACTGATTCCAAGTATAAGCAAGCCGAAATTATTTTGAAAATCAGTTTGCCACGCTGTGAATACAGGTTCACTAATATACATTCCACACTGGAGAATCAAAAGTGTTCAAGATATCTTTGAAGTTTTTTAATTTGCTGTGCCTACAACCAGCTATCATGACCAAGGGCATGGGGCATGACAAACGTACCCAGTACCTATTCCAGTGAA